>CM035124.1:97435099-97694047 GCA_020205555.1 Panax stipuleanatus | reverse complement strand
TAATGCCGCCCAGACGTAGATTGACTGCACCTGAAGAATTCCGTTAACATGAGAGAGAACAAGTAGACCCGATCCAGAAACTGGTAGACTTGTTAGGAGAAGCCTTAAGGGGAAGGAACAATGAACCCGTTCGCACCGAAACCCTCAGACTGTGCCAGTAACAACCTTTAAAGACTTAAGAGTGTAGGACCCCCGGAGTTCGAGGGAACTACCGACCAATCGTCGCACAAACGTGGATCAAAGAGATCGAAAAAGCTTTCACTATAGCTAGCGTAGGCGAAGATCAGAAGACGGTGTTTGCCACGTACATGATGAGGGGAGAAGCGAACTACTGGTGGGAGGCTAATCAACAAAGAGCTGGAGAAGGGATAATAGCTTGGGATAAGTTTAAGACACTGTTCTTCGAGAATTACTTTCCAAAGAGTATGAAGAATAGGATGGAGGTGAAATTCCTAGAGTTAAAACAAGGTGAGATGACGGTGGCGCAATACGCGGCTAGGTTTAACGAACTAGCGCGATTGCGGAGCACCAAGTTGGTGATGAAGAAAGAAAGGCTAGACGCTTCGAACAAGGGTTGAAGCCGTGGCTGTTCAATAAGGTATCAGTTCTTCAAATTGATTCCTTTGCAACATTACTGGAAAAGGCAATCATTGCGAAAGGTGGCAGTGAGGCCTTAAGCCTGTATAACAAAGAGAAGAAAGGAAAGAATGCTGGAGGAGAGAATCGTACCGGAGGAAGCAGCAGTGGAGGAAGTAATTTGGGAAAGAGAAAGTGGGACAACAACAACAACAACAACAACAACAACAACAAAAACAACAACAATAATCAATCAGGGAATTTTCTTGGAGGTTTCAAGAAGAGGGCTGAAGGATGCCCGAAGTGTGGGAAGAATCACCAGGGCGAGTGCTGGAAGGGACGTGGCACTTGCTACAACTGCGAACAGGAAGGGCACATCTCGCCCAACTGTTTGAAACCGAAAAAGATACAAGGATGCTTTGCTTGTGGCTCGACGGAGCACCGAATTAAGGACTGCCCAAAGAAGGGAAGTGGCGGGGGTAGTAATCAGCAAGGAGGCAACAAGCTGATGATCGGTGGACCTGCACAATCCAACCGCCCAACCGCCAGAACCTTTAACATGACCGTCCAAGACGCAGTGGCTGTGAAGGATGTGGTGTCAGGTATAATCCCAATCAATGATATAAATGCCTATGTATTATTTGATTCGGGTGCCACCTGTTCTTTTGTATCTGAAGAATTTGCTAGTAGACTTAGTACACCTCGAGAACTATTAGAAAATCCTTTGATCATAGAAGTTGCTAATAAGGAAGTGATCCCTGTAGAATACGTTTATCAAAATTGTCGCGCAAATATTAGTAAACATGAACTGAGCGTAGACTTGATTCCTATTAGGCTGGGAGAATTTGACGTAATACTGGGAATGGATTGGTTGTATAACCATGCTGCGATAATTGACTGTCAGAACAAATGTGTGAACCTTCAGACTCCGAGTAAGTCTAAGGTAGTGTTTTATGGTAGCTCATCGCTTAAGCAATCGTGTTGCGTTACGATGATGCAGGCCAAGAAATTGTTAAGGAAAGGATGTGTAGGATATTTAGCTTACATCGTTGATACTCGGAAGAAGGGAGTAGAAATTAAGGATATATACGTAGTTAATGAATTCCAAGATGTGTTTCCGGACGATCTGCCTGGTCTTCCGCCAGACAGAGAAATCGAATTCGTAATAGACTTAGCACCGGGAACGGCACCGATTTCGAAAGCTCCATATCGTATGGCGCCAGTAGAAATGAAGGAATTGATGATACAATTACAAGAATTGTTGGATAAGGGTTACATTCGACCGAGTGTTTCTCCTTGGGGAGCACCAGTACTATTCGTTAAGAAGAAGGACGGATCGATAAGGCTCTGTATCGATTATCGAGAATTGAACAGAGTAACGATCAAGAATCGGTATCCGCTACCGAGGATAGACGACTTATTTGATCAACTGAAGGGAGCAAAGTGTTTCTCAAAGATCGACCTACGAACAGGATATCATCAACTGAAGGTACGGGACGAGGACATACCAAAGACTGCGTTTCGAACCCGTTATGGACACTACGAGTTTTTGGTAATGTCATTCGGATTGACTAATGCTCCGGCAGCGTTTATGGACTTGATGAACCGAGTTTTCAAGCCATACTTGGATAAATTTGTAGTGGTTTTTATCGACGACATTTTGATCTACTCAAAGACAGAGGAAGAACACGCCGAACATCTAAAGATTATTTTGGAGGCACTAAGGAAGGAGAGGATGTATGCAAAATTTTCTAAGTGCGAATTTTGGATGGAGAAGGTTCAATTCTTAGGCCACGTGGTGGATAAGAATGGAATCTCAGTAGACCCTGCAAAGGTCGAAGCAGTAAGTAATTGGGAACAACCGAGAACACCGACAGAGGTGAGAAGCTTTCTAGGGTTAGCTGGGTACTATCGAAGATTCATCCAAGATTTTTCTAAGATAGCAACCCCGTTGACCAATTTGACTAGAAAGACGGTGAAATTTGTATGGACCGACAAATGCGAAGAAAGTTTTCAAGAACTGAAAAGGAGATTGAGCGAAGCACCTGTGTTATCATTACCAGATGATGCGGGAAATTTGTGGTGTATAGTGATGCATCGCACAAGGGGCTTGGCTGTGTGCTCATGCAACATGGCAAGGTTATTGCATATGCGTCACGACAATTGAAGGATTACGAAAAACGATACCCTACTCATGACTTAGAGTTAGCGGCAGTAGTTTTTGCGTTAAAGATATGGAGACATTATCTATACGGAGAAAAATGTGAGATATACACGGACCACAAAAGTCTGAAATATATCTTCACACAGAAGGAGTTAAACATGCGGCAGAGAAGGTGGTTAGAATTAATCAAAGACTATGACTGCGATATTCTTTATCACCCGGGAAAGGCAAATGTGGTTGCCGACGCTCTGAGCAGGAAAGGAAGGGAGAAGTTGTTTAATTTGACGACTCAGGAAGAGTTGATAAGAGAGATGGAGAAATTGGAGATAGAAGTGAAAGGACCAGAAAAGTCTGGTGAGAAGTTAATTGAAATGGAAGCTTGTCCGACGTTGTTGAATAGAGTAAAGGAAGCTCAGGAAAAGGATGAAGAGTGTGAGAAAATCCGAAAGAGGATCACAGAAAGTGAGGAAGAAAAATTTCGAATGGATAAAGACGGTATTTTGAGATTTGAAGGGAGAGTGTGGGTACCAGCGGTAACCGAGTTGAGGGAAGAGATTTTGCACGAGGCACATAATACGACATATTCCGTTCATCCGGGAGGCACAAAGATGTACCAAGATCTAAGGCAACATTTTTGGTGGCCCAATTTGAAACGGGAAGTCGCAGAGTGCGTCAGTAGATGTTTGACTTGCCAACACGTTAAAGCAGAGCATCAACGGCCGAGTGGTTTACTACAACCGTTAGAAATACCAGAGTGGAAATGGGAGCATATTACCATGGACTTCGTGGTAGGACTTCCAGTTACACAGAAAGGTTATGATGCTATTTGGGTTATCGTGGATCGACTAACGAAGACCGCACACTTTTTACCAATCAAGATCCGCTACAGTTTGAACCAATTAGCAAGCCTATATGTAAAAGAAATTATTTCACGACATGGAGTGCCGGTGTCAATTGTCTCTGATCGAGATCCGCGCTTCACGTCCAATTTTTGGAAGAGCTTGCAGGAAAGAATGGGAACGCAGTTGAGGTTGAGTACAGCTTATCATCCTCAAACAGACGGACAAAGTGAGCGAACAATACAAACGCTAGAAGACATGCTTAGGACTTGCGTGATGGATTTTAAGGGAAATTGGGACGACCACCTACCCTTAGTAGAATTCGCATATAATAATAGCTACCATGCGAGTATTGGCATGCCACCGTACGAAGCTCTTTACGGGAGAAAGTGCAGAACGCCGTTATGTTGGGACGAAGTCGGAGAACGACGAATACTCGGACCAGAGTTAGTTCAACAAACCGCAGACGTGGTGACAGTGATAAGAGCCAGACTTGTAGCAGCTCAAGATCGCCAGAAGAAATACGCAGATTTGCATCGGCAGGACCGAGACTTCAAAGTCGGCAGTTTCGTATTCTTGAAGGTATCTCCATGGAAGGGAAAAATCCGTTTCGGCAAGAAAGGAAAATTGAGTCCAAGATTCATAGGACCGTTCGAGATACTGAAGCGAGTGGGCGAAGTGGCATACAAAGTTGCGTTACCACCTGAGTTGGAGCACATCCACAACGTATTTCACATTTCCGTGTTGCGACCGTACAAGGCCGACTACAAACATGTGATTTCTTACGAGCCCATTCATGTGGAGAAGAACTTGGCGTATGAAGAAATTCCTGTCCAGATATTAGATAGGAAAGAGCAAACTTTGAGAAACAAAATTATTTCGTCCGTAAAAGTACTTTGGCGTAACCACGATGTCGAGGAGGCAACGTGGGAATTAGAAGATAGGATAATGAGGGATTATCCCCATTTGTTTGTGTAACCTTGTAGCAATTCCGGGACGGAATTTTTATAAGGGGGGGAGGATGTAATACCCGAGAATTTCCTATTATTATTAAATAATTATATTAATGGAAATGAGAATTTATTTGAATATAAATGATTTTGTGTTATGAGAATGATTAAATTCAATTATATTAAATTGAATATCTATGACAATTGAGAAAAATGTGGAGTTTACGATAAACTCGTTGAGAGCCTAGTGTGGCA
Source organism: Panax stipuleanatus (assembly GCA_020205555.1). Lineage (NCBI taxonomy): Eukaryota > Viridiplantae > Streptophyta > Magnoliopsida > Apiales > Araliaceae > Panax > Panax stipuleanatus. The sequence continues at coordinate 97,689,263 of CM035124.1, read as the reverse complement.
CAGTGATGGGAAATATTAATAATTATATTAATTAACGAATGAATTATTAAGTAAACAATTAATCTATATTAATTGTTAATTGCTATTGTAAAATATTAGTTGATGGTTATGGAATACTAACTGTGATTGATTAATAATACGTGATTATTATTGTTGCAAGAAATATAATAATAATAAACCACTTGTTTATAATTGTGCTGAGATTTATACTTGTTAATGTGATAATGAATCCTATGATTATTAATTAGGTGTTATTAGTAATCGATGAGGAATGGATTAATTAATATTATTGTTAATTAATTGATAAGATAAATAATTTATTTATTTGACATTATGAATAATAAAACAAATAAGTAAGTTATTAATATAATAAGATTATATTGATTGTTATGTACAAGCATGCAATAATATATAATACGACTATATTATATAGTGTAGAGAAACACTTAGGTGTGACCATACAAGTATACATAAACTATGCTATATAATGCAATGTGAATATATTACACATATGGACCATGTATTAAGATTAATTAAACTATGTGAGCTACATGATTAATACCTATGTGACAATGTGTATGTAAGTATACATTAAAATGATATATCATGAATATATTGAAATCACTTGTTGATTGTAGAATTTAATGAAGAAAATAATATGATGTGATTATATCCGGTATTAATAAATGTACATGGATGATATGTATGTTACATTGCCATATCACATCTACTACCTTGAAATATTAAGCATGTGACTTACATTATAATGTTAATTATAAAATATAGTATGAATAAATATATAATAGCCTAAGTGTATATGTATATATGGCCTTAGTGTTGATACACTTCATGTTGCAAATGCTGAGTTTCATATTGCCTTGTCCCTAAATGATAGTCACTATCTCTTCTCCCACGTGAAAGGCCAAAGGCCTAAGCTACTCCCTCATGTCAACTTCCTAGCTAGCCAATGATGCTCATGATGAAGAAGGATGTGGGTGATGGGGGTGGTTGGACACTATTCCATCAACTCCCCTCAATCCTCTAGTTCTTCATTTCCCCCATTGTTTCAAACCTTGGGGCAATTGCTTTGTATGGATATTGAATTCTCCTATAAATACCAAGCCTCTCTTCATTTTCTATGTTGCTAAAATTTGTGCTAAGTTGATATAGAGAGAGAGTATTGTGAGTTATAATCTGAATTTGAGAACAAGTCTTGTGCAAGTTTGAGCTCAAGAGGTATAAATCCTTCATTCTTGGTTCATCATTTTGTTTACTGTCAAAGTTTCCAATTCTTGATTTTGATTACAATTCATGCTAGATTGGATTAGAACATGTTCTTAGTTGTTATATAGACTTATAAACATGTTTAAACCATAATGTGGCTGCTTAGAAAAGTTTTTGTGAAGTAATTTCGTGAGTTGGATTTGATATGTGCCGTTGCAGGCTGCTCTCTGGACTGGAACAGGAGCCGCACGGCCGCGCGTCTCCCTAGTACAATTTGGGCGCGGCCGCGCGCCACTGCAGAAATTGTTGATGATTTCTTTTATATCTTCTGATGTATTGAGCATGATGTACTGTTAGGATATGCATATAACTCACATTAACATATGGAATAAGGGTACTAGGTTATAGCAATCTATGCTAGTTGTTTTAGTTGAATATTTCAAAGAAAACTTAAAGTTATGAAAAGAGGAACTTGGATATATAAATACCATAATAGTATTCTGACTTTTGAGACACGTTTGTATGACCTAGAAACACATGGAATGCATATTGACTTAAGTATATATGTATCGTGATATGATATGAACATGTGAACCCAACTAGTGCACCTTTCTAACAAAAATACAAGTTTTGAAGGTTGATATTGACATGTAAAGACCATGTATACATTCTGACTTTTCAAACATGTTATGTGACCTTGAAATGCGGGTCAAATATGTTAACATATGAATCTAGATAGCATGAGCATGTTAGGCCTTATTAGCAAGCTTTACTAATGACAACATAAGCTTTAAATGTGGACTTTGACATGTTATATTAGGACTCTACATTCTGATATTTTCAACATGATTGAATGTAGTTTGAAGGCATCATATATGTACGTACTTGTTATATGTAATGCAAGTTAATCAAGCATGAGTTTGATTAAGTCATGAACTAGTAATAGTGCTAGAATCACATATCCATGACATAAGAAACATATGAACATGCGTATCAATAAAATATATGACTACTTTATATGTCTAAATGATAAGCATGACAATTTATGTGAATTCATGACATTGTATAACCCTAAGTCGATAGGGATCGCGAATTAAAACAAAATCATAAATGATTAGAACGAGGAAAGATTGTATACAAACATAAAAGTATCCTTTAAAAATGTATACATGCTACGTGATATTATATGATGTCACTTGAACCCGATTTTTGACGGTTAACTTATGAGAATGCCATAACTTGCTAAAATGAAATATATTTAGTATTGATTGTAGTCTTATGTGATATTAATAATATGCGAATATGTTTGCTAATTATGATAGTCTCACATGATAGTAACGATGTATGAATATGATCAATAGAAATTAGATACTAAATAATTGTGTAGCTAGGGTAAAACTTAGCTTGTGTGTTGATCGTATATTCGAAGATATAATGTGAAGTTAAATTATATGACTAATGACTATCATTACGATAGGAATTCAAAAGTGTTGACTAGCTTTACGTGAGTAAACTACGCATAAGGCAAGTATCCTAAACCCTTGCATTACTTTATTCAACGGATATCGTAAGCGAGTATCTAAAACTTATCTCTTTGGATACAAGTATTCTATCTTTGTATATTGCGAACTAGTTTCCTACTTAATTGTTTGAATTGAATTAGCATACTTGAACTCTTATTTCATTAAAGCTATTATTCATGTTGAACTTAGTATTGTTCTTGAATAGTGTGAAAGTGTCTATGCCATTTGATTCGGCTAGACTTATGTTATTGAAAAATGACCCAAACTAATTGATTGGTGCGGGATCTTGTATTTGACTGAGAAGAACAACCTTCTTTGAAGGGAATATATAATTGTCGGAGAACCGACGTGCACACTTGAGTATGATTGATTGTTATGCATAACGATGGTACTTTAGGCTGATCACCTGTTGTACCTGTTTTTATTGGATTTTCAGTTTATTACTGTCAATTCTAGTAGAAGTTCATAGTCCTTAGTGACTGCTCAGTATTCAGTTATTTGAAATCTTGAATTGACTTATTATTGAATCATATCCTGTCCTTAGCGACTGTTATTGAGAACTGTTGATATTCTTGTTATTCTTGAGCTATCAAACCTTGCTATACCCTTTCGAGAATTGAGAATCTTATTATTCACCCTTATTGTATATTACTTGCTGGGCAATTTGTGCTCATTCTTGCTTTCCCTAAAACATTTCAGTTAAGGCAGAGCATGGTGAACCTTCGGGCGTTGATAAGGGCAAGGGCAAAGCTACCAACTAGCTTATGTCTGTTATGTTTTAAATATATTAATATTGTATGAAGATGATGTAGTAAGACTGGATTTGATTATGTTTAAGCTTAAGTTAGATTATGTAATAAGTCGTTAACTGATATTATTATGTAATCTATTAAGTACCGTAGGTTGCGAGACTTGGGGGAATAATTATAATAAATCATTGTAAATTATTCTAGAATAGATTTTCCGCTGTGATCGTATGATATTTAATTATTATTATTGTGATGTATTACCATGAGCACGTGATGAACCGAATTCGAGAGACCAAGTGGCGGTCCTGGAATTTGGGGGCGTCACAATCTGTTTATAAGTCTCTGAATCTTGGACCTTTAAAAAATACGGGTGTTATTATTCAATTGGCTGATCGTACTAACACCTACCCCCGAGGGGTAGTTGAAGATGTCTTGGTGCAGGTAAACGAACTAACCTTTCCTGTAGATTTTTATATTGTGGACATGGAAGATGATACATCCCCAAACCCATGACATATCTTTCTTGGAAGACCCTTCCAAAAGACAGCAAGGACCATGATCGATGTTCACAACGAGACCTTGACAATAGAATTCGATGGCGAAAAGATTCAGTTCAATATCTACAATGCCATGAGGTACCATAGTGATATTTGTCAGGTTTTTGCAATTGATATGTGTGACTCTCTAGTGCAGAAAACTTTTGAGCAAATTCAAAGAGACAGTTTGGAGGTGGCTATTTCCAGTAGTTTGGACATGAATGGGACATATGAACTTGAGCACAGTCAGGAATTGAAGGACACTGTAGCTGCACTACATTCATTACCTAAACGCACAGATAAGCATACAGTACAATTAATTTAATTACCTGTAACACATCAAAAATTATTACCATCTGTGGAGCAAGCCCCAACTCTGGAATTAAAACAATTATCGGCACACTTGAAATATGCATATTTAGGGGCTAATGAAACTTTACCTGTGATAATTGCCAGTAATCTAACCAAAGTGTAGGAGGAGAAATTATTGAGAGTCCTTAGGGACCATATCACAGTATTTGGTTGGACAATAGCAGATATCAAGGGGATTAGTCCCGCAATGTGCATGCACCGTATTTTGTTAGAGGACGGAGCTAAACCAACGAGAGACGCACAAAGACGGTTGAACCCACCAATGATGGAGGTAGTGAAGAAAGAGGTAATCAAATTACTTGATGCAGGAATCATCTACCCCATCTCAAATAGTCAATGGGTAAGTTCAGTGTTGGTACTCCCAAAGAAATCAGGTATAACAGTTGTCAAGAATGACAATAATGAATTAGTGCCCACGAGGATGCAAACAGGTTGGAGAGTGTGTATAGAATATAGAAAGTTAAATGTTGTAACTCGAAAAGACCACTTTCCCTTACCTTTTATTGATCAAATGTTAGAACATTTAGCTGGGCATTCTCATTATTGCTTCTTAGATGGCTTTTCAGGATATAACCAAATTGTGATTGCCTCAGAAAACCAGGAAAAGACCACATTCACATGTCCTTTTGGTACCTTTGCTTATCAGCGAATGTCCTTTGAACTATGCAATACCCTAGGTACTTTTCAACGATGCATGGTAAGTATCTTTTCAGATCTTCCAGACGAATGTATCGAAGTCTTTATGGATGATTTCACAGTGCATGGTGATTCATTAGATGCCTGTTTAGATAATTTGACTCGTGTACTAGACAGATGTTTGGAAACGAATCTTATGTTAAAGTGGGAGAAATGTCATTTTATGGTAGAACAAGGGATAGTACTTGGACATGTGGTGTCAGTCAATGGTTTAGAAGTTGATAAAGCTAAGATTGATATCATATCTGCATTACCTTACCCCGTCAGTGTACGGGAGATACGTGCTTTTCTTGGACATGCAGGATTTTATCGTAGGTTTATCAAGGACTTTGCCAAGATAGCATTACCTTTATGCAAGCTGCTACAAAAAGATGAGGAATTCCAGTTCAATGATGAGTGCAAGGAGACTTTTGATACCTTGAAGAAGTCGTTAACGTTAGCCCCTATCATTCAACCGCCAAATTGGAATTTTCCTTTTGAAATAATGTGTGATGCAAGCAACTATGCTGTAGGCATCGTCTTGGGCCAAAAGATCGACAAAACTATCCATGCCATCTACTATACTTCCAGAACTTTGAACGCGGCTCAGATAAACTATTCAACAATAGAAAAAGAACTTTTATCTGTTGTATTTGCTTTAGATAAATTCAGAACATATTTACTTGGCACTAAAGTGATAGTCTATTCTGACCATGCTGCTCTCAGGTACTTGCTAACCAAAAAGAAATCCAAACCACGAATAATAAGATGGATCTTGTTGCTACAAGAATTTGATTTGGAGATCAAAGATAAAAAGGGTACGGATAACTTGGTGGCGGATCACTTGAGCAGAATTATTAAGGATGAAGAAGCAATACCATTGCATGACATGTTTCCAGATGAGCATCTACTGTCCCTTGGAATTACGATCCTCTGGTATGCTGACATAGTGAATTTTCTGGTAAGTGCTTATGTTCCAAGTGAATTTTCTAAATCTCAAAAAGAAAAGCTTAGGAGTGTTGCCAAATACTATGTGTGGGATGACCCATATCTGTGGAAATTTTGTGCTGATCAGATAGTTAGACGTTGTATACCTGATAGTGAATTTCAATCTATTCTAACTTTCTGTCATTCCTATGCTTTTGGAGGTCATTTTGGACCTAAAAGAACTTCACGTAAGGTGCTAGAGAGTGGTTTCTTTTGGTCGTCTATTTTTAAGGACTCTTATTTGTTTTGTAAATCATGTGAAAATTGTCAAAAGACTGGTAATCTATCTCAAAGGAATCAAATGCCACAAAACCCTATACTAATTGTAAAAATCTTTGACGTTTGGGGTATTAATTTCATGGGACCGTTTCATGTGTCTTTTGGAAATATTTACATTTTATTGGCAGTTGATTATGTATCCAAATGGGTGGAAGCCAAAGCCACTATGACTGACGATTCTAAAGTTGTTGCAGATTTTGTTAGAACTAACATCTTTGTTAGGTTTGGAGCACCACGGGCCATCATCAGTGATCGCGGAACCCATTTTTGCAATACGGTGTTAGCCACTTTGCTAAAAAAGTACAACGTTCTTCACAAAGTATCTACATCCTACCATCCGCAAAGCAATGGCCAGGCAGAGGTCTTAAATTGGGAAATCAAATCTATTTTGGAAAAAGTGGTTAACCCAAACCAATAGGCTTGGAGTCTGAGATTGGATGATGCATTATGGGCCTATAGGACGGCATACAAGACACCGATAGGTATGTCGCCTTATAGGCTAGTGTTCGGGAAACCATGTCACCTACCGGTTAAACTGGAGTATAGAGCTTTCTGGGCTATAAAACAGTATAATATGAACATGGACCAGGCTAGCGTCAACAGGAAGTTGCAGTTACAAGAACTCGAGGAATTACAGAATGAAGTATACGAGAGTTCTAAGCTATACAAGTCCAAGATGAAAGCCTTTCATGACAATAAGATCTTAAGGAAAAACTTCACTGTGGGCCAAAAAGTCCTTCTTTTTAATTCACGATTAAAGTTATTTCCAAGGAAATTGCGTTCTCGCTGGGAGGGACCATTTGTGATTACTAACGTTTTTTCATCATGGTGCAGTAGATATCCAGAATCCAAACACAGGAACTATGTTCAAGGTGAATGGGCATAGGCTGAAACCATTTCTGGATAGTAATCGCGTTGAGGAAGTCAAAGTCGCGACATTGATGGAGCCGACTTATGAATAAAAGAAAGAGTTTCGGTTGAGCTAACAACGTTAAACAAGGGCAGTTGTGTGGGAGGCAACCCATAATTTTTATCATGTTTTTGTAATGAGTAGTGTTATTATAAATTAAACATAGTTTTTTTAGTTAAGGAGTCTAATAGTAGATTGATAATGATACAGGCAAGAAGAAGAACAAAAGGCAAAATTCAAATTTTTGAAGGGCGGCGCCGACCGCGCTCCAACAACGCTAAGAGCGCAACATATACAGAATCTAACCAACGGACTGGGTCAGGACAGCGCTGAGTGCATAGCCAAAGTCGCGGACCGCACAGTGCATATAGAACGTTCAAGCCAGCAACCCAATCCAAGGGCTGATCGCACTCCCAGACGTGCGGACCGCGTAGTTCGGCAGATTCAGCTTTTAACAGTTTTTGAACAGTTTTGTAGCCCCCTAAAACTCCCAAACCCCCAAACCCTTTCTGTCTCTTCCTCTACTTCCTAATCTCCCTTCCTACTCTACTAGCACCATTATTCTTCATCTCTTCTCATTATAAAACCTAACTCTACTTCACCCACATAATACCTACAATTCTAAATTTGCACACCCAATTTACTCTCCAAAAATTCGTCCAATCCATCTCCACTTTTCCCTCCATCACAATATCTCCTCAATTCACAACACATATCACAACACACCCTCTTGCTACAATCATACTGTCAACAGGTGAGATTAAAAACAAAGGATTCCAACCTTCAGGTAACAAATTAAATTGCACTTTTTCCTTAAAATTCGTAATTCATCCACTTGTGTTAGATTTCTACTATAATTTTCATTGGGATCCCTTAGGTTACTGAAGACCCAAGGTTGTTATTACTGATTTGTGGGTTAGTTGTGATAAGCAAGGAAACTAGGTTTGAGGAAATAAATAGAGTGCACGCCAAGTCTTCATAAAATTATCCAAGCCAACTTTTGTGTGCAAATTCTCCAATCATGTCTTCAAAGGGACCAAGAACTTCAACTTCTAGTTCTCGCCCATCTTTTGACACATCTAGATTCGTGAGCAAGACGGCGGCTACTCGTTTCGACGCCATCGCCAAAAAGACTCTTGTGCCAGAAAGGGGCTTGACACCCAACGCTAACCTTGATGGCGACATGGCATTGATGATTACCGAGCGGCAGTGGTTCCAGCTTGTAGAACAACCCCGAACAGCAGTGCCAAATATCGTGAAGTAATTCTATGCCAATGCAAGCGAGCACGAAGGGCGGGTTGTGAATATCAGAGGCAGGCCGGTTTCATTCCATCACACTGCTATTAATGAACATTTTGGGTTGGAGACACCAATGGGGAAACGCTATGAAGATCACCTTCCCAACTTAGACGAGATTATTGTCTGCCTTTGCAAACCTGGTACAACGTGGATCAACAAGCCTGGGACAGACATCAAGATCTAATTTCCCCATTTCGAGCTTAGTAGATATCAAAAGGCTTGGTACGCTTTCATATGTGCTAGGCTCATGCCTTCAACCCATCAGACTGAAAGTCACGATGGATAGGGCACGTCTTCTCTACAGAATCGTCCACTCTTGCTATAATAGGCCCAATGTTCCAGAATTCTTCGAAGTGGATGTCGGGATGTGCATCCACCAGTCGATTGATAGGGCGCTACGTGGAAGTACTACAGGCGGACTGTTGCACGACTTTTTGATAACTGAGCTATGCCGAAAGGCGAGAGTCCAGTGGGACCCTTAAGAGCTGCTTCAGCAGCCTACAGGGGCCATCGACCATAAGATTATTATCACATATAGAGAATGAATGGAAGCACAGTCACATCCTAGGGGCGAGGGTTACATAATGATACCACCTGCTACACCGCCCTCACCACCACCTAACAGCCGGAACCGCTCCATCTACTGAAAGAAGTCAGAAGCGAATGCTCCGCCTTGCTCAGCGCCAGGATCAAATAAATACGTATAACATAGGCGCCTTCACAACAATGGCAGACGCATTCTCCCGAATAAATCCACACCAGCAAGTCCATCTTCCCGATCCTACAACCTTACTTGCCTAGACGACGACGAGCGTTGACTTGTCACGCAGGGAAGTCCTCATTTTTTTTATTTATTTCTTTATGCTAAGTAATGAGGACATTCCTTGAAGTAAGTGTGGGGGGCATTTATTTATGTTTTCTGCATACTACGGTGCATATAGTTAAGTTTAATTAGTCATTTGCATATTAATATTGAAAAAAAATAAAATAAAAATAGTTGCATTAATACAGGATTTGTCTTAGGTTGTATAGAGATTGAGCAAATAAACTGTGTTAGTAAGATGAACGCCAATGAGGAAAATGATTAATGACTTGAATGCCTAAATTGAGCATCATATGTTGGCTAATTTTGACCATAGGAATCTCATATCATGCGTTTTGTAATTTCTAGAAATCAAGCACACCAACTGGTTGTCAATAATAATGAGAAATGAGTGCAAGATAAAACATGGGCATGTATTCAATTAAGTTTAACAAGGGCTTTCATATAAGTTTGGGGGAAAACAGTGGCTCTAGAAAAGAAAAATTCAGAAAAAGAAAAAAATATGTGGTCTGAATGAAAAAAAATCTGACTTAGTTCAATTTCGTGGCCTTTGCTACTTGGACAAGTAAACCCTAGGGGATATCTCTACACCTAGCGCCCTAAAGCCTTCGAGTTTGGGAGTCGTTCGCCGAAAGTCTGTTACATGGGTAGCATTAAAAAGCCTAATGGAATTGGGCATTGCACAAGTCGGGTAAAAAAATGATAAAGGAAAAAATGTGAGATGGAGCATTAAAATGCACTCATTAGGAATAATGAGCTTGGTTCAGAAAGTTGATTTCTCCTGTAACTATGTGTATGCTATAATGTTGGTTATGAATGTTTTACATGTGTATGATTTTATTTGTATTGATCATTGTTGTTGTTGAAGTCATGTTGGACACACACACAGAGTAACATGCAAATCTTATGTTGGTGAGGTGAGTATGAGAAAAATAGGTTGGTATGTGATGTGATACGGATGGCATAACAGTTGTTTATCTCTGAGGCATATGATTCATTGTATTATCATGGTTATTGTTCGATCTCTGTAGTTTTATTCATTTTAGTTTAGTATTAGCAGCATTGTGTTTGCTTGAGGACAAGAAATAGTTCGAGTTAGGGGAAATTTGATGAGTAGGTTGAAGTCCTATGAATTGATCTCATTTTAGCTTATTTTTTTGTGAGTTTTTAGGTATTGTTCATATTAATTTTGGTGTTTTTGTGTTTGTAATGCAGGTATAAGGGTTGGAATGGATTTGAAGCAGAAAGATTAAATTTCGAGCAAAGCTGGTAGAAAGGCGCGGACCGCGCTGTGGCTAGTTCATTTGGAGCGCCGACCGCGCAGTTACTGGATGGAGTTGCTGTATAGGGTGCGCTGACTGCACAGTTAACAAAGGAATTCAGGCGCGAACCGCGCAGCTCTGACGTCTGATAGGATTTTTTAGGGTTTAAATTATAAGTTGAATTAGAATAGGATTGGGACCTACCTTAATTGTATTAGGGTTTGTCTAGGCTTTAAATAGGAGTTGTTTTCCTATGTTTGAGGGAGTTGGGATCGAGTATTCTCATCTTATTTCTTGGAGGCTATTCATCAAGGCATGTCAGGCTAATTCTTTTATTCAATTCTGAAGGGATGTTGAACCTGATTAACAATTATTGGTTTGATTAAGTTTACTTATTATTTATTCTTTCATCTTGAGATTTATTCTGATTATCTACATGAACTTTCATATATGTTATCCAATTGATTAATTTAGTTTCTGCAAGATTAAATTAATAAATTGATATCATCTGCTAGATTAAGACAGATTTTAAGCAAACGAAGTGTGTCTAATCTAAGTAGCAATTAACAGTATTTTATTGTGGTCAAGCTTTGAAATATTGTTAAGGTTTTCAAAAGACAAGTTAAATAGTTCCTGATTGTGCAATTATTGCTTGGAATAATCTAGTTCTCATGCTTAATGCTTCTATCATATTAAATCTAGGCTGATAGATCTAGGTTGTATGTTAGATAGAATCTCTTGTTGGCGATCGTCGCATTAGATCTACACTTAAGGAGAATTTTGGGTAATTTGCGATCGCAGTTATCTATGGTTATTAATCTCATTGAAAGGGTACATAGTATATTGACTTGATTCAATTATAATTGTGAAAAGGGGATACTAAACTGAAGAATTGAACTCATTTACTTATTGATATTTTCTTATTAATTCACTTTAGTTAATTAAACTTTTCAAAACCAAAACTCCCCAATTCATTAGATTCATTAGATAATTAAAATATAATTCACTCTTTGTGGGATCGCTCCTTGCTTATTGGTATACTGATTCTTGAATTGGTAAAACCTTAGTAAGGTAAATTTTGTAGTGCTAGAAGACAGCTACCACTAATGCAAGTACGTAGGTGCTTATTGGAGAATAAGTTCACTGAACGTGGCTTGCTAAAGAATACCTAAAGGAGTTTTACTTACCTGTCAATAGGAATTCCTGTAGTGATATTAGTACAAGTGATCCTTAGACTTGAGATCATCATAGTATCTTGTGTATGATAAGTTATACTTTGACTTGTCCCTTAAGACCCTTAAGGTATATCAAAGGGTATGATTGGGTGTAATAAATTATATATGGAGATAATGAATGATCAATAAAGAATCTACCACTTCTAGTAAAAGAAGAGATATATCTTATGTGATTCGATAAATGACAACCTAGGAATCCTTGGCCAATGTGGAATGAAATTAGAAAAGAGTTTCTAATTTGCATTATTTGGAGTTATGCATTTTGGAATCGAAATATATAAAATTAAATAAAATAAGAATTGACAGTAATTCCATGTTTTATATTTAATTGGGACATTGTATGGTGTAAGGATTGAATTGTACAGTAACTATTTACTCAAATGTTCTTTTATGATTAATGTTAAAATCTATATTATCTAGAAAGTCGTTGATCGCTAAGGAGACGTTTCCTTATTGTAGAATAAATGTTATTTATTTAAATAAATTATTAGTTTAATTTATTTATTTAAATAAGATTAGAATTGTTTTAATTGATTTATTCACAACCATTTAATATGGAGAACCTAAAAGGTCGCACCATAAAAGGAAAAAATATTTATTAAATAAGTAAATGACATAATCATAATAATAAGTTAAAGATATTTAATTTAATATATGGTGATAGAATAAATTAAATAGCTTAATATTTATTATTTAATATTTAAAAATATTAAATATAAAGTAATAAAAGGAGTATTATTATTATTATTATTATTATTATTATTATTTAATTCTTAAAGGAGTTTGGAAATTAATTAATAAGATACTCTCTCTCTCATATATATATATATATATATATATTACCAATAAGATTAGGAGACTAATTAATTAAAAGAGTTTAATTAATTATTCCTAATAAGAATGGGAAGCCTAATTAATTAAAAGGGTTTAATTAATTAATATGAAACTCTAATCCTAAATTGTTTAAGAGGGTTGCCTACATCAATAAATAAGAAAGTCTTATTATGGAACAAGGTTATAGAAGTTACACACTTTATTCCAAGAGTTGGGAGAGCACTCCTTTTCTAGAGAGAAGGAAACTAGAATTTTGCCAAACACCCTTCTTCTTGAATTCTTGTTCTTTCTTGGTGGATCACCACTAGAGGCCAAACACTTAGGTGACTAACGTTAATCAAAGAAAGGAATCAACCCGGTGGATTCAAGTAGAACGCGAAAAGGATTTGGAGTTGAACTCGTACGTGAGGAAGCTAGAATCTTCAAAGGTATGAATCTTATTCTTAATCTTTTATTTAATTAATAACTGCGCATAAAGGATGATCCGGGTATAAGATTTGTAAAAATTTAAAACTTTGATTTAATATGCTTCCACTATTTTTATGCAATTTAATTATTTCCATGAATCTTACAAACCTAACAGTGGCATCAGTGCAAGTTATTAATTATTCATATTTGATATGTGTTTAGAATAATTTTTTTGGACATAATTATTGGCATAGAATCATGTTTTTGGAGAAAAACTGCATAAATCGCGATCTGTAAAAATAGTTTCTAGACACTAGCGCCGTGGCGCCGGATTACAGTATAATCTAAGCGCTGCAGCGCCGGTCCAGGTTTTCAAATGGGTGACCCGGCGCCGCAGCGCCAGTTTGTAGTATACATGGAGCGCCACAACGCTAGTCACGATTTTTTGAAAAAATGGGTAACCTGGCGCCGCATCGCCCGAATCTAGTTCATTTAGGACGCCGCAGCGCCGGTACCCAGAATTAAATAAAATTTTATTTTATTTAATAATTTGATTTCTAATAAATTAAAATATTTATTTTAAATTAAAAATTGAATTCCATATTTTTTCAGTAATTTTAAATTTAAATAAAGTAATATATTTTTATTTTGAATTGGATTAAAATAAAAATGTTTATTTTAATTAGAATTTAATTTCATACTAACTAATTAGAGATGAAATTGAATTCCATGATAACTAATTGGAATTGAAATTGAATTCCATGTTTCCTAAAAAATAAAGGAGTTTATTTGTGATTAGGAAAAAGAATTCCATGTTTCCTTAAATAAAAGAGTTTATTTAGATATGAAATAGGATTTCATATTAATCAAAATAAAAAAGTTTATTTTGATAAGAAATTGGATTTCATATGTTTTATTTTTTCCATAACAGTTTTAAAAGTTAAAATAAAGTATTTTATTTTGACTTAGAATTGGATTCCATATTATTTAAAATAAAGGAGTTTATTTTGATTAAAAATAAAGGAGTTTATGTTTATTCAAACATGGATAAATTAAAATAAAATATTTATTTTGATTTAAATTTGGATTAAAATAAAAGATTTTATTTTAATTCAGAATTGAATTTTATGCTAACTAAAATTGCTCATTAAATTGATATCAATGTATATATTAAATATTTATTATTCATGAGATGAATATTTTATTTATTGATGCATATATTGATGTGAATGATAATAAATGGGATTGATTATGGACTATTGACCAATGTGATTAGATTTTATTTTAGTTGGATGCTTGAATGTATGGGTTTTATAAATAGGGTTGCGTACCTCGTCTTCTCTGATTTTTCTTGATATAATTTCTATCTCCCTCTTATGTACTTTCCATTGACTGCTGATCAAGATTTCTATTTATTATAAATAGTTTATGTAATAGGATTAGTTAGAATTACTTGAAGAATTGGAGACCAAAGGAGCAAGGAGCGCATGAAGACTCGTTTGTAATGGAGCCCGGGATTTAAATGTAATAGTTATATTTAAATTTAATTCTTGTACCCCTAGGTTTGACCTTTTGATTCACTTGGTGGCTCGAGTGAACCAAACTAGAATAAAAGTCCATAATCAATCCGGGTAGAATATAGTATTTTATATGTGCATGCTTACTATATATATTTTATATATTATACAACATACTTCACATGTTAAATTAATATGACGCGTATTTTATATATATGTGTGCATGCGAGCTGAACAAGATGAGACAAATAATAATAAACCCCTCAAAGAATTTATACTAAGTCCTAAGCGTTCAAAGATATTTGGAAATCGAACATCACCTTCTAGCATGATAAAATTAATAGAGTATTAAATATTTAATATGAGTTTATTGTGTCATCACAAGGCAAGTATTAAATATTTAAAATGTTATTTTATCACATTTGATGCTTATAAAGAAATTGAACGATGCTATTTTGTTGTGTCATCACAAGGATGGTATTTTTCTATTTGAATATATGAAAGTGCTAGGTTGGACTTAACTTAGATAATTTTGATTCGGATGTGCCACCACTTGATCCAAATAATCTAAGAGCCAAAATGAGTTACATGTTGATGAAATTGACAAGAGTTGTCTACTTATTTATTTATATATAGTTTGTTGTGTCACCACAAGGCTATATACATTTGAAATGGGATCCTTATCCTCACTAGCAAATCTTTAATTAGATTTTCCGAACTATATATTATGAGGGTAATATAGTTTGAAGAAAATAGTGGGAGATACTGTTGGTCGAAAAACCAATCACTAAACACGCGCAAGTATATGCGGTCTAACAAGTAATACAGTGATATGGAAAGTGTCGTACCCACGAGGAACTATCACTAATATTTACCAAATACCAACTTTGTATCGCTTAAGTCTTATTCGAACAGTAAACTAATAGGAGTGTGGTTAAACTAGTTATAACTAATTATTAAAGCAAGTAAACGGATAACGAATGGTAATCGAAGGAATTACAAGCTAAGGTTACAACTTCACCCCACACAGGCATTCCGTCGAACACCTGGCGTGCTATGCTTCATCAAACTTCCTACCCTTCTCTCTTTGGTCTTAATGGTCATAACAGTTTGTCGACCGAGAACACACAGGTGCTCATACACCTCTGTCGAGGTATGCACAAACATATCCTCTCCAGATCCACCCGACAGGAAATAGAACAGAAAAGAACATCCAAACTAAGTGATAATCCTACACATGTCTATGCGAATTAACCTAACAAGGATTTAAGCATAAGTTCTCAATTAGGTCACACGTGGCACACAGATATATGTCTATTCTACGCACACTTATGCAGTCAAAACTCATAATCACATGCCAATATATTTAGGTGTAAATCTATAATCCTTCTTTCGATATCATATAGATTACCAAAATCATCACTAATGTCTTAGTGAGAATCATTAAGCATGAATATATTAAACCAAACCATATGGTGCCAACCAAAGAGATAAGACAGTCAATTTAACTAAGAAAGGGTTCCGTTATAACCTTAGAGCCAATACTTAGTTCATAGCTATTGAACAAAATATAAGTAGCAATAAAGACAACATTTATGGATTACAAAATTAGAGGGAATAAATGGATAAGAATAAACTCTGTCAAAGCTCTTCAGTCCCCAAACATTCCGCTCCTTTCAAGCTTTCCAATCCGTGTAGCTCACTGCTCTTGTTGCTCCAAGGAAATCCCAGACTTTATCCTCATCTACCTAATCTATATTTACAAACATTACCTAATAACTAGAGAGATAAAGTACAAAAGAGATGTAATCTATCCTAAGCTAAGCTAACCGATTCTAGTCCCAGGCTTCTTTCTCTGCTCTTTTTCTTCCTCTCTAATCCCTCGTTTATTTGCAGAGGCTCCTCTTATATGTATATATATATATATATATATATCTGTTTTCTTCTTTTTCTAGGTCAAAAGCAAGCCCTTCCTGTCTTGGCACCGGAGGTCGCGCTGCGGCGCGGGCAATAGGCTTATAAGTGGCACTGCGGCGCCACGTTAAAATCAAAAGATCAGAGGTCGTGCTGCAGCGCAAGTCCATAAAGGAACTGTGGCGCTGCAGCTCCAGAATGACATCAGCAAGGACCAGGGGCGGCGCCGCGACGCGAGAATGAGACTAGGCATTGGCGCTGCGGCGCCAGTATATGTAAATTCTCCGTTTTGTCCCCTGAAAGCTAGAAAAGTCCTGTAAAGCCTGCAATACATCGGTTAAGCATAATAATACTATAAACATATAAAACTATATAAAAACTACGAAGATCAGGCAACTATTTAAGCCATAAAGTATCCGATTTGCGGGTATAAATCCCACTCATCAGATACCAATTTAAAATAAGACCTAATTTATTTTAGTAATTAATAGAAGAATGTATGTTATAATGTTGTAAATTACAAATTCATTTACAAAATGTTACATTGTCTAAATTACTATCACTGTGTAGCATATTAGATGCTAATTAACCGAACCGAATTAAACGGATTGGCTAAATATTTTAAGAATAGTTCTCAAGGCTGAGAAGCTATCTTATATCCTTAATATGCATATCCTTGCAATGGTTGCAGACAATGCCTCTAAGGAAGAGATTGCTACTTTTGGAAAGTAGCAAGCTGATGCAAAGTTGGCTCAATGCATCATGCTCGCATCCATGAGTAACGAGCTTCAGCGTCAGCATGAAACTATGGATGCTCCTACTATATTCCTACACTTCAAAGAGTTGAATGGTGAGGAAAGTAGGACTAATAAATATCAGATATCTAAGAAGCTCTTCCAATCTAGAATGACTGATGGTACTACAGTAAAGACACATGTCCTTAAGATGATCAATCTGATTGAACAAATAGGACAACTAGGTTTTGTCATGGATGGCAAATTGAGCCAAGATTTGATCTTGCACTCACTCCCGGACTCCTTCTCACAAATGTTGTGAATTTTCACATGAACAAGCTAGATGCCAGCCTCGCTGATTTGCTTGACATGTTAAAAAACTGTTGAAGAGCCTGGACACTGGAATAGAAACTGTGAGAAGTATCTTGCAGAGGCTAACCAGAAGAAGCTTAGTGAAGCTTCGGTTAAATATATAGGTTTGTCAATGATTGAAATAAATCTTTCAGTAAGTAGAGTTTCTACTTGGGTATAGGATACCGGCTATAGTTCTCATACATACAGATTTATGAAGAGACTAAGCAAAAGTAGAAAGCTAAATAAGGGGAAATCTTCATGTGTGTAGGAATGGAGCAAAGGTTGGTCCATTAAATGCAGGAACTTATTGTTTAGTGCCGCCTACGAGCAAGTCCATTAGTTTAAATAATTAACAATTTACTGAATGGACTTTACATATTTAACTTACATGAAAATTATTTTAAATTGAATAAACTAGTAAAAGAAAAGGAGATGTTCATTCAAAGAGTTGAATATTTGTATTTTGTGAAATACAAGTTTGAATCATTTGAACGGTTTAAAGAAATCAGAAGTAAAATTAATTGGCAAGGTATTATGATTTTTCAATTGGATCGAGGAATAAATACTTGTGCAATAAGTTTTAAGATCATCTTAAAAGGTTTTCTCACAATGGACGTTTTCTGATACACAATGATTGCTTAGTGTAGAAAAATCGTACCTTGTTGGACATGGTGCGGTCCATAATGATTTTATCGACATTCCAGTATCCTTCTAGGGTAATGACCTGGAAACGGCTGCATATCTACAAAATAAGGTAACCTCAAAATTCGTCCCCAAGACTTTATAAGAGTTATGGACAAGGAGGATTCCTAATCTTAAGTATGTTAAGATAAAGGGTTGTCCAGCTTATGTGAAAAAAGTTTCAAAATGATAAGCTTGGGACAAGATTTGACAAGTACAGATTTATGGGACATCCTAAAGTAAGTTTAGTATATGTTCTATAATCCTACTTAGCAAAAGGTGTTTGTTGCGAAATACACTGCCTTCTAAGATAAAGATGTTTATCATTAAAGGGTTAGTGGGAGGCTAATATATCTTGAAGGAGTTCAAGAACCACAAATCACTATTAGTCAAAAGGAAGAACATGTAGATAGACCTATTGTACCACAATCGAATTGTAAATCTGGAATAGTACGAATGATACCTGAGAGGTATAGATTCATCATAGATGATGATGATGAGGCACGCATCATAGAGGATGATGATCCAGTTATATACGATAAGGCTAAGAGTTGTAGACACTCAGAGGAATGGTAGATGACCATAGAATTCAAAATGGATCTTTGAAGCAATGCTTAAGACTATTCGGATTTTACTTGCTATTATAGCTTATTATTACTAAATTTTGCAAATGGACGTGGAGACGCCCTTCCTCAAATATAAATTATTAGAGGAGAATGTATGATACAGCCAGATGCAGTTGTTTTAATGATTGAAGCAAATTATATATATGAGCTACAACAATCCATTTATGGATTGAAGCAAGCTTCTCAACGATGGAACATTTCTTTTGATGAGACAATCAAAGGAATCAAAAATGAGAATGAATCTAGTGTGTACAAAAAGGGTCAGTGGGAGCACAGTGACATTTCTAGTATTATATGTTGATATACAACTAATAAGGAATGACATACCAGTGCTATAATCAGTAAAGATAAAGTTGTTTAAACATTCCTCCATGAATAATTTGGGTAGAACATCCTAAATTAGGGATATAAATCTATATACATAAATGTAAAAGGATGCTCGGCTTAACCCAATAAACGTATATTAATTTGATGCTAAAGGCGTTTGGCAAGGCAAACTCCAAGAGATGTCTCATGATGATGAGCCATGGAGTGTATCTCTCTAAAATTGTCCTCAATAAAAGAGAGATCGCATGAGTTACTATCATGTATGCAATGAAATGTATGAGACTTGATGTTGATCAGTCATATTCTGGAGAAGATCATTGTAAGACGGTGAAAAACATCTTAAAGTACTTAATCGACACTTAGGATGTAAACATGATTCATGATGGGTCTGAATTAAAACTAGAGAACTAAACAGACTCAAGTATTTTTAGACTAACCAAGACGACATCAAATCCACTTTAGGGTAAGTCGTGATAATAGTGTGCATACAAGCCAATCATGTATGATGATAAAACACATACTTTGTAAACAATCTTATTTATTTATTAATAAAATATTCATTTAAGGCATTTAATTATCTACATGGTGCTATTTTTATAATATGTAAATAACTCATAGTTTTAAGCAATGCTTTTAGAATTATTATGAGATCATGCTTATGAGATCTAAATTGTTAGAAAGCTTAAAAACTAAAATAGTTCCCAATTATGGGATTACTAAAATGGAGATTAGTAAATCCGGATAGATTAGTACATATGTTGCTTGCTCATTGGATGAGGATGATTGATCTCATGGTCATTTGTGTGGAGACACTAAAGCAAGTATGTAGGTGCTTATTGGAGAATAAGTTCACTGAACGTGACTCGCTATGGAATACCTAATGGACTTTTACTCGCCTGTCAATAGGAATTCTTAATGTGATAGTAGTACAAGTGATCCTTGGACTTGAGATCATCATAGTATCTTGTATGTAACAAATTATACTTTGACTTATTCCTTAAGGCCTTTTAAGGCATATATAGGGTATGCTTGGATATAATGAGTTGCATATGGAGATAATGTATGATCAATAAAGAATCTACCACCTCTAGTAAAAGAGGAGATATATCCTATGTGATTCATTAAATGACAACCCAGGAATCCTTGGCCAAGGTGGAATGAAATTAGAAAGAGGTTTCTAATTTGCATTATTTGGAGTTGTGCGTTTTCTAATCGAAATACATATGATTAAATAAATTAAGACTTGACAGTAAATCCATGTCTTATATTTAATTGGGACATTGTATGGTGGAAGGATTGAATTGTACGGTAACTATTAACTCACAGGTTCTTTTATGATTAATGTTGAAATCTACATTATCTGAAAAGTCGTTGATCGCTAGGGAGGCTTATCCCTATTGTAGAATAAATGTTATTTATTTAAATAGATTATTAGTTTAATTTATTTATTTAAATAAGATTAGAATTGTTCTAATTGATTTATTCACAACCGGGTTAATATGGAGAACCTAAAGGGTCACACCATAAAAGGAAGAAGAATTATTTAAGAAGAAAATTACATGATAGTAATAATGCATTAAGTGTAATTAATTTAATCTATGGTGATAGAATAAATTAAATAGTTTAATAGTTTATTATTTAATATTTTACAAATATTAAATATAAATTAATAAGAGGAGTCTTATTAATATTATTATTTTAATTCTAAAGGAGTTTAAGAATTAATATAATATCAGTACTCTCTCTCAATCCTAATAAGATTAGGATATAAATTAATTAAAAGTGATTAATTAATTAATTAATTAAAATTCTATTCTAATTGAATTAGGAGGGTTAACCTAATATCTATATAAGATAGTCTTATATCAAAAATAAGGTACGTGAATTTTTCCAAAGGTTTGGAGTACATATATTCTATAGAGATAGAAACAAGGGTTAAGCCAATAACCCATCTTCCTGAGTTTTTCATCTTCCTTGGTGGATCACCGTTAGAGGCCAAACATTTGGGTGGCTGACATTGATCAAGGGAAGGAGCCACTACAGAGGAATCAAAGGAGTAGAACTCGTACCTGAGGAAGCTTGGATCTTCAAAAGTATAATTTCATGTTCTCTCTAGTACTCCAAACTTAGATTTTATTCTTCCAATACATTTGCATACGTATATTCTACAACATACCAAAAATTATCTGGTGAAAACGTTCATTTGAAGCCCACCGAGTGGCAAAAAGCTCATGGAGCAGTCCATTGTAAGTTTTTTTAAGATCAGAAGTTATTTCTTACTTTATTACGTATATGCTGAACGTGCATATCAAGTTTCGTCTTCTGGTTTTTCCCAGAACTCAGTTTCGTGGCCTTTTTAGCTTACTTTATAGTATATATAAGTATATATATACGTTTTTCTTCGTTTGCACAGTTTGGATCGTTAATATGTGGCTTTTACTCACTTTTATATATATATATATATATATATATATATATATACTAACTTGTTCGGCCTGGATCGCTGATTCGTGGCCTTTTTAGCTTTATTATATATATAACTGACTATATTTATACTAACTTTTAATTCGTCAAGCCTGGATTGCAAATCTGTGGTATTTACTGCTTTTATATATATATATATATATATATATATATAATTTTTTTGACTTCGTTTGGCCTAGATTATAAATTCGTGGCCTTTTTACAGTTTATATATATATATTTACTTTTCTGTCGAACCTGGATTAGCAATTCATGGCTCTTTACAGCTTTTATAAATATATATATATATTTACTTTTCTGTCAAGCCTAGATTAGAAATTCGTGGCTCTTTACAGCTTTTGTATATATATATATATAGGAAAATGATCCATAGCAAATATTTGCTATGGATGAGAAATGGGCAAATAGCATATTTACCGTCCGTTATATAAAATAATAGCTCAGATTTAAATGGGTAATTCATCATCCACTACTTCAACTAATGGACCATAAAAAAAATATTTTCGGACAAAACTGCCCCCATATCCCATTCACGACTTTGGGAAAAGTGATTGTTTTAAGCCATCCGCTAGTTGAACTAGCGGATTTATAATAATCATATATTAAAATCCAACTCAAACACTGAGTCACCAAAGGAATCCAAGTAAAACACAAGTAGTCACCAAAAAGGAGTTGCACCAAAAAGTAGTTGAACTAGCGGGTGTATAATAATCAAAGATCCAATTTCAACTCAAACACAACAACAATTCTCCAAACCAATAAAACAGTCACCTGCAATAATTCTCCAACCCAATAAAACAGTCACCAAAGGAATCCAACTCATACATAAACAGTAGTCACCAATGGAATTCAACTCATATATAAACAGTCACCAAAAAGGAATCCAACTCATACATAAACAGTCACCAAAAAGGAATCCAACTGAAACAAGGAATCCAACTCAAACATACCTTGCCACCAAAGGAATCCGAGTCATGAAGCAAACACTGTTACAATTCTCCAACCCAATCAAACAATCACCAAAGGAATCCAACTCAAACACAAACAGTCACCCATGCAATCCGCTACACAGAAGGAAACAAAATATCAGATTATATCAGATTGCCTTCAGGCTAAATTAAAACATCACACAGCGAAATTCCAATAGTAAAAAAATACAAACCTTATATTATTATAATATTTATTCATCATAATTCCTTTTACATATAATCCAAAAAAATATTAAAAGAATTTGAAATGATAAATAAATTATTAACATATTTATTCATCATAATTCCAATTCACAACACTAGGGTTAATATTATTTTTGTACATCATAATTCGACTTTATATTGGAATTATATTATACAAACCAACACTCTAATCATTAAGTTCTATATATATAGGAGATAGATAGTCAAGAATACATTACTATTTTTTGCACCAACCAAATTACCAAAATTATAAACTTGACTTCAATAGACATCAAGGAAGAAAACCACACAATTAATCAAGCAAGTATTCGAACGCCAAAATCGTCCCGGTAAGTTTTCAATTATGGCTGAAGATATGCTTAATTCAAGTTCTTCAAATTCTTTTCATGATAATATTGACATGGAAAATATTGGTGTTCATAACACAAAACAATCGCATATAAACGTTTCAAAATCTCCATATGAGGGTCAGACTTTTTCTACTATCCAAGAGGCGGAAGAATTTTATAGAACATATGCACGTAGTACTGGATTTGAAATAAAAATTGGGGCAACTCATAATGCTCACTCCAACAATTTCTCCAACCGACTTTTTACATGTAAGAAAGCTAGAAAACCAATTGAAAGAAAGAAACAAGACGTTGATGAAGTTGATGGCAGTAAGTTCAAAAGAAAAAGTGATTCTATAGGTCGAACGATGTGCAAAGCTAGAATGTTTGTTGTTCATCTAAAGAAAGAAGATACCTGGAAAGTTTCAAAAATTGACCTGACTCACAATCATGATTTGGTGACTCCGAGCAAGAAAAATTTCATTCAAACACAGAAAAAATATAACTCCTGTTGCTCAAAGTTTAATCGAAACTTTCACAAGGGCCGGAGTTGGGCCAAGTAAAATGATGAATGTATTTAATGAAATAGGAGGAGGGGTGGAAAATGTCGGTTTCTATGATAAGGATATTCAAAATATTGTACGAGATATAAGACGTGACACAATAGATTCAAACGATGCCCAAGCAACATTGCAGTACTTAAAAAAACTATCGGTGGAATATCCTCTATTTTTTTCGATATCAAACAAGATGAAGATAATCGCATCGAATGTATCTTATGGATAGATTATCGATCAATGATATCTTACAAAACTTTTGGGGATGTAGTGACATTTGATACAACTTATCGAACGAACAAGTATTCCATGTTGTTTGTTCTGTTCACGGGGGTAAATCATCATTATCATTCCATCTTGTTTGGTTTTGCACTGATTAAGGACGAAACAGAGGATACTTTTATATGGGTTTTTGAAACTTGGCTTCAAGCGATGAACAACAAGGCACCGATTACCATTATCACTGATCAGGACAAAACTATGAGCAATGCGATTGCTAAGGTTCTTCCAGAAACACACCATGCACTTTGCACATGGCATATTAGCAACAAATTTCCAGAGAAATTACATACTTTGTATGAAGACTACCCAACATTTAAATATGATTTTAACTGGTGTGTGTATAAATCGTTGACTGTTGCGAATTTTGAGGAGCGATGGAAAACGTTGATCATAGATTACGAACTGCATGAACATGATTGGCTCCAATCACTTTATGAGGTTAAGCACAAATGGATCAAGGCGTACACAAAGAATTTTTTTGCAACAGGAATGACAACTACATCCAGGAGTGAGGGAATGAACAGTTTATTCGATGACTATGTGAATGCGACAACGAGTATCAAGGAATTTATCGTAAATACATAAAAAGCCCTTGAGAAGCAGGTTATGAGAGAGAGAAAAGCTGACTATATAACTTGTTATCGGACCCAAAATATGATTCATGAATCACCGTTGGAAACACATGGAGCAAATATTTATACAAAGAAATGTTCAGACACTTTCAGAATGAGATAATAAAATCTCATAAGTACATAATGCAGAAGCTTTAACATCTAACAACATCGCATACGAAGTCGTATGCATTGTGCAAGGAAAGCGATAACGAAGAATGAAATAGGTACTTTACTATTGTCAGTAATGTTCAAACTGGAGATATAAATTGTATTGTAAAAAATTTAAGCATTCTGGTATGATTTGTAAACACATTATAAGGCACATGATTGCCAAAAGTACGAAAAAAATACCTGACAAATATATTTTAGTCTGTGGTGTAGAGATGGTAATAAAGTGAACGCTGAATTACCAAAGATTTTGACTGAAATGTCCAACTACGAGGAATCTCAGATGATGCATTACAATTATTTGGTGACATTGCTCTTGCAATTAGCTTCGACAGGATCATGCTCAATTAATGGTTTTAAGCATCTCTTACAATTGTGCATTGACAATCAACCCATCGTTGAGAAATTTGACCTTGATGAAATTAATGTAAAACAGGTTTTAGATATTCGAGAAGATGATGATGAGCCCGTTGAAGATGAGCCGTTATTGGATCCTATTTGTTCGCAAACAAAGGGGCGCAAAAGAGCTACAAGAATAAAGAGTGGGATTGAAGAGGCTGCAAGTCGTAAACAATTGAGAAAGTGTGCAATATGCAATATGATGACCAATCATGATAAGCAGAACCACTACAAATTTTTGGGTCAAGAAAATTCGGGTGTTTGAAGTTATCTTTATGAGGTTTTATGATTATGTAATTTCAAAACAATTTACTTTCGGTTTTATGAGGTTTTATGATTATGTAATTGCTCAAATTTGACTCATTTATATTTCAAGCGAATTAGAATCGAACTTTTTGATTTTGTCTGCTATTATATACGATGTCATACAATTTTGGTGGACTGGAAAATTAATCAAAAGCTTGAACTTACTTCCATCACAGCAATAAATAACTACTTAAACTTCGCAAATAGCACTACAACAGTTCTGTAAACATTAAAACTGAGTATTCAGTTGATTCGAATAGTGTTCACTTCTACTTATATAAGGATTGAATTAAAGATATCTGACCTTAAGATCATGTATGATAAATGGCTATTCATGTATAATGTTAAATTGCAACTCTGAGACTGCAGCACCAGTTAGGTTGGAGCAGATGAGTAAAGTTGTCAGATGGCTAGTGATTGAATTGCAACATGGATCAGGAACTTCTGGTGGTTCATCACTTGCCCACTAAAATAGTAGATTATAGTTCAGTCAGACACTAAAACATTTTTAATTACTGTTTATAATGAAAGTTGCTAACTAAACGCCTTTAATACAGTAGATTATAGTTCAGTAAAAGTTGAAAAAAATAGGCATTCAATATTCAGAAGCCTTAAAATATTCTGAAAAAAGACTTAAACACATGACCAGAGTTTTTCCTAATTGTAAAGTATTTAGGATTTGAAAATTTTGCAAGTATATTTTTTCCTCTGAATTTCTTTCAGTTACCAACCAAGGAAAACATATGTTGTGACTGATTAGTGCTATCAATGCAATACAGTAGCAGTATTCTTCCAGAATCCTAAGACTCTTGAGCATAAAATCCGTAAATAAAGTCCTTAAATCTTAATCAAAAGATGTAGGCTGCTAGACGATAAACAGTACAACAGGATCACACACTGATAATCATCACCATAACCACCTATAGTGACGGTACTTTTCACTAACACTTCCAACATTACAGTTTAAAAACCACAAAATAATCGCAAGGTGTTAGCTTAAATCAATGATTAAATTAATAGCAACAACCTCATTCATTAAGCAGAAATATGAGGATATGTCATTACACTAAACTCAACTAAACTGAACCATATAAATACAACACAAAATCAAGCACAACAATGCAAGAAATACAAACCACACAAACTTTAATACACAGTGCTTAGAACGACATCCACATTAATATAAATACAAAAATAGAATCATTATGAAACTGGTAACCGATTTACTAAATCAACGTATTACAAAAGTTAGTCAAATATACATTCACTAGTCTTCATTTGAATCCGAATCTAAAGTTTGTTCGTTACAAATATATTTTTTAGGAATGTCCCTAGCTTTGCACATCCTAAGCTCATGTGCTATTCTAAATCTAAAGTTATAAGCCTAGTTAAGAGTCCACCTCGGTTCCTTCATGATGTTTATACGGTGCAAAAAGAATTCCACGTACTTTGCAACATATATGCCACAATCGTCTTCGTTCCGTTGTCTCGATCTATTCATACACACTTCAACTTTCGGCTTCGATTTTGGCCACTTTGCTGTAGGGATTGCCTGACAAAGTAGCAAAGGAATTAACTCCACCTATAAACCAGAAACCCATTACTTTAAATTCCTAAGTAGTATGAATTAAATGTCTGTGTAATGACATGAAAAACATAACATATATTAATGAACTCACCACAACCGCAAAGGAGTTTTGGTATAATTGTGACAATGGCATTAATGGTTTGTCATCAAAAAGTGGGTCAAATAGCATTACTTTCCACTTGTTAACACTCCAAATAAATAAGAAAAAATGATTGTTGCTTTCGTTGAAGACTGGAACGAATATGTAATCACAGTCATGTACTGGGGCACCAACTGGAGGATTGATGTAACTTCTTAGAAAGTTACGTATGTTCGGCATGTTTACTCCGGCACTTGGTAAGTTTTGGGTGCCTAACAACGCAAAGTATGTTGGCATAAAATAAAATCGAGCCCATCTTTGGATACCTTCTTTACACATTTTAGCTTCTCTGTTTCGCAACAACAACAAATATGCATCCAAGACATGTTCCCATAACCAACCATTGGGTCTCAAACTGTTCACATCTTTAAATTCAAAATTGTATATACCTTCTGGATGGCTATAAGGAAAGTCTGATGTGTCGTGAGTTGGACTAAACCAATGTTGATTTAGCCAATTAATTTTCTCCATCTTTAATTACAAAAAAAAAGTGAGTGTTCTTTGTTCCCTCTGTCCTTCTAATTGGAAATTTCTTACTATATCGAGTAGAAGGGCCAGCGCTAGGCTGAGTCTCTTGAACCGTAGGCTGGGATCCTGTCATGTCAATCTCTATTTGCCCAACTTGAGGTTGCATTTGATTGGAACCCCTCTATAGTCATTCATGAAATGCTGGTATAATGTATTGAACCATGTCTCATATATGGTTCTTAACTCAAGTGGATCTCCAATTGACAACAACTTTTCAAATATAGCTTTTGCACTCTCAATCTACAATTAAATAAATAAAATATTTTAATAAAAGAAGGTAATAAGTTTGCATCGACAAAAACATTAATAAATATTATAAATTAAACAACTTACAATGTTTACAGCCATATATTGGTCAATGAATGCCCGTGGCTCATAATCTTTCCCTTGACGCCTAAAGGGTCGAATATGGTGTATCCATCTCCGAGTGACTTCTCTGTACCATGTCAAATAATCATCGATAGATATCTGCTGCAAAGCCTCCAACACTCGTCCTTCTAAACTCTCCATGTATGCCTCCCATAATCGAATATAGTTGGCCCTATGGTTTTCACAACTTTTTTCTCTCAAATAATTTATGTTCCTTCTACAATTCCACCATATTTTTAGCATTAGATGGATACAACTGCAAATATCCAAATTGCATTATAAATATGTCAGGCATTTGGAACTCAACAATGTCGTAATGTATCAATGGTATACGAGCGGCTCCACCTAACCTTGCCTCAAATAAATCCCAAGATAAAGGTCTATCAAATAACTGATATGGACGCCACACCCCATCTGTTTGCAACATATTATCAAACTCTCCTCGGTAAAATAACAGATGGTGATGTGGATTTTTAAGGCGCTTATAATGTTTGAATTAGGATCAAAAGAGGAGTATGCCCAAGATAATGCCCTATGTATCAACTTCTGGGACTTAGGCCTAGGGGTAGGACGACCAATGTTGAACCTTTCATGAGCCCACATCATAAGAAGGGTTGCACAACACAAAAACATAAATTGACACAACATGAATGTTTCTAACAAAAATTTAAGAAAATAAATGGTGTTATACATTAATAAACTTACCATATTTTGCCATAAGTCTGACGATACATGATTTTCTTGGTCCCATAAGACGATAGGATTAGCAGGTCCGGGATTAATATCCATATGTTTCCTAAACAATCATCACAATGTCAAGTATTAAACAATTTATAAAAATTTCCATCAAAATTGGATATGAGCAAAATGACAAATATAATAAACACAGATATCACTCACCAAGCACGTATTCTCAATACATATTATCGGTAAGAAATAAGTTAATAGCATTGTTGGATGATTAGGTCCAAGCCTGCAAATGCAATTATATGGAATATTTAATCACATCCCATGTAGGAATTTTTTTAATATCAAGTAAATTACTATTTTATATTCGAATGTCCTAGCCAAATTAGTAGTTTTTTAAATCTTAAATACAGTTATGATTGTATTTATAAGTAGCAAAATTAATGGTAACCCCTCCGTTTGGTGCCAGACAAAAAGCTTATAAAGGAAGATTAATGAACTTACTAAGTTAGTAAGTTCAGAACCTTCAATTACGTAATAGTATAATATCAAAGCGATCAAAATTAGATTTTATAACATCCAGATTTATAAACTAAAATCCCCAATATTAAATCAAACGCTTCACAGCCACCAAACAAACAAGCAAATCAATATAAGTTATAAAAAAAACCCAAATTGAGAAAATCACTAACCTTTATCTAAGAAGAGATATAGAAAAACTGAGACAGAGACGACAAAAGCAACAGAGAGAATCAGAACTAGAGCTCACAGACCTTGTCCTAATTCAAATAAAATCGCGCTAAACCCTATTTCAAAATTATAGCAGTGTTTTGACGATTTGACATAGGAATCGCATAAGGGTTTTGATAGTGGTTAACTCGAAATTGCAGCAAGGATTGCCAGATTTCGGATAATTTAACCGGACGATTTCAGTAATTGCGAAACCCAAATTGAAATCCAAGAAAGTTTTGTCGATTTTACACAGAAATCGCTCGAAATCTAAAGTAGTTGATAGAGGAATAGTAGCAGTGATCTAATTCGTCATCCGCTAGTTGAACAATTGGAAGAGGTTTTCCCAAAGGCAAAAATGGCAGGAAATCGAGTTCGACTTTCGCTAGTTAAATTATAGGAATAGTTTTCCCCAAATCGGCTTTCGCTAGTTGAACTATAGGAAGAGTTTTCTCTAAAGGCGTGAATGGGATATGAGGGCAGTTTTTTTCAAAAATATTTTTTTTAGGGTCCACTAGTTGAAGAAGCGGATGACGAATTACACATTTAAATCTGAGCCCTTATTTTATATAACGGACGGTAAAGATGCTATTTGCCCATTTCTCATCTATAGCAAATACATGCTATGAATCATTTCTCATATATATATATATATATATATATATATTTGCATTTCATTCGAGCCTTGATTGAAAATCTGTGGCCCTTTAAAACTTTTTTATATATAATTATATATATATATATATATATATATATATTCATTGTGATTAAATATATGTTTTAAATGTTCATTTGATATGCATTTGTTTTAATGTAAATTTAGCGAATTAGATTTATATAAATCTAGCCCTTTCTAACTTTTAAAAGGTTCAAAATGGTCCAACCGGAACCGAAAAGCTAGAATGGCTAAGATTTATTTAAATCTAGTTTTTCTCTAGTTTTGTAAATATTAAAGAGACATCGCGACCCTAGATCCATATCTAGTGAGAACGGGAAGCTTTGGCTACTCGTATGAAAGGATTTGACTGATAAATCTTTTATTTTTGCAACATCTAGAGTACAGTTTGCATTTTCTGTGAATATCTGTATTGTGCAATTTTTCTTGGCTATTTTCTGTAAGTCTAGGAATCGTGGGAGTAATGATCTATCACACTGATCTGAATCTGATTCCCACGATGGACAACTCCACATTACAAATGTATCCTGTCAGTTTTTCTATAAAATGTACATCCGAGGGACCTTAAAACGATTATCTAGATTTAAGGTCTCAAACATAGTAAAATATGGTTTGTAGTGCTAGAGACACTTCGATGGCTGTCATACCCATAAGAAGACCATCACTTATATATACATTTTGTGGTTGAGGATGCTTCGCATCTACACAATAAACATCCAAATTGAGCCAAAGGGTGAATAGAATAAAAAATGGAAGTATCAATATGCTTCAATGCCTATGCAACGAAAGGGTTTGATAACCACATTTTAAAATGTCATTTTTATACCTTGTCTAAAAATGAACTTTTCCTACAAATCAAACCCTTCGTATATAGGTCCAACGAAGCATGGCACTACTTTCAAATCAAACAAACGTAGGTTCAATTACTTCCAGGATACCCACACACATAGCCAATAAAAAAGAGAAATATTGAAAAGATGCGGCAACCGTATTTTATGGAAGTCGGGGGTGCCTAACACCTTCCCCCGCTTAATCAAGCCCCCGAACTTTAAGAATCTCAGTTTCATGGCCAAGTTTTGACAGCATCCAGTAATTGGGCTTACTTGAAAAATTAAACAAAACTCGGTTGAGTTGGTACAACCATTTCAAAATATATCAACTGGCGACTCTGTAAACCTTTCAAATCGTCGACATGATACATGTTGGCCTTTTTCTAAAAATTTCACCCTTCATAAAACAGATAAGACAAATAAGGGTAGAAAACAAAAATTTAGGGAGAGGAAGATCTGTCCAAAGAGACAAGATTTTTTTCCCGACGTCGACATAAATGAAGTTACAAGTTGATGTTTCAGATAAAAAGTTTATTACAGAACTAGGAATAGTTCCTAAGTCTCATCTTGAATCCAAACATGTGTTGCGACACTTTCATTTGATTAAAGAAATCATTGAAAGAGGAGAAGTCACTATAGAGATAGTAAACTCTTAAAAACGAAATTGCATATCCATTTACTAAAACTTATCCAACAGCAGGATAATCGTCACTTAGAGAATAATGGTATTAAATACCATGGCGATTGACTTTAGTACAAGTAAGAGATTGAAAGTAGTATGCACATAAGCCAATCGTGTTTGATGATAAGCATTTACTTTGTAACAATCTTATTCAATTATTAATAAAAGTATTATTTAATTAAAGGCATTTATTTACCTACATGGTGCTGTTTTTATAATATGTGATAAACCCATAGTTTTAAGCAATGCTTTTAGAATTATGATGATAATCATGCTAATGAGATCTAAATTCTTAGATAGCTTAAAACTAAAATTGTTCCCAATCATTGGATTACTAAAAAGGGGATTAGTGAATCCGGATAGATTGGTACATATGTTGCTTGCTCATTCGATGAGGATGATTGATCCCATAATCATTTGTGTGGAGACAATAAAGCAAGTATGTAGATGCTTATTGGAGAATAAGTTCACTGAATGTGGCTCGCTAAGAAATACCTAATGGAGTTTTACTTACTTGTCAATAGGAATTCCTATAGTGATAAGTGATCTTTAGACTTGAGATCATCATAGTATCTTGTGTATGATAAGTTATACTTTGACATATCCCTTAAGACCCTTAGGGTATTTCAAAAGGTATGATTAGGTGTAATAAGTTATATATGGAGATAATAAATGATCAATAAAGAATCTACCACTTCTAGTAAAAAAATAGATATGTTCTATGCTGATTGGATAAATGATAACCCAGGTATCCGTAGTCAAGATGGAATGAAATTAGAAAGGAGTTTCTAATTTGCATTATTTGGAGTTGTGTATTTTGGAATCGAAATACATATAATTAAATAAAATAAGAATTGACAGTAATTCAATGTCTTATATTTAATTGGGACATTATATGGTGGAAGAGTTGAATTGTACGGTAACTATTTACTCAAAGGTTCTTTTATGATTAATATTGAAATCTTTATTATCTGAAAAGTCGTTGATCGATAAGGAGGTTTATCCTTATTGTAGAATAAATGTTATTTATTTAAATAATATTAGAATTGTTATAATTGATTTATTTACAACCGGTTTAATATGGAGAACCTAAAGGGTCACACCATAAAAGAAAAAAATATTTATTAAAGAAGCAAATGGCATAATCGTAATAATAAGTTATGTATATTTTATTTAATCTACGGTGATAGAATAAATTAAATAGCTTAATATTTATTATTTAATATTTTATAAATATTAAATATAAATTAATAAAAGGAGTCTTATTATTATTATTATTATTATTATTATTATTATTATTATTATTACTATTATTATTATTTAATTCTTAAAGAAGTTTGGAAATTAATTAATAAGATACTCTCACATATATATATATATATATATATATATATATATATTCCTAATAAGATTAGGAGACTAATTAATTAAAAAATTTTAATTAATTATTTCTAATATGAATGGGAAACCTAATTAATTAAAAGGGTTTAATTAATTAATATAAAACTCTAATCCTAAATTGTTTAGGAGGGTTGCCTACTTCAATAAATAAGAAAGTCTTATTATGGAACAAGATTACAGAAGTTACACACTTTATTCCAAGAGTTGGGAGAGCACTCCTTTTCTAGAGAGAAGGAAACTAAGATTTTGTCAAACACCCTTCTTCTTGAATTCTTGTTCTTTCTTGGTGGATCACCTCTAGAATTACTTGGGTGGCTAACGTTGATCAAAGAAAATAATCAACCCGGTGGATTCAAATAGAATGTGAAAAGGATTTGAAGTTGAACTCGTACCTGAGGAAGCTAGAATCTTCAAGGGTATGAATCTTATTCTTAATCTTTTATTTAATTAATAACTGTGCATAAAGGATGATCCGAGGTATAAGGTTTGTAAAAATTTAAAACTCTGATTTACCAAGCTTCCGCTATTTTTATGCAATTTGATTGTGTCCATGACCTCTGCACTTGTGATTCAACCCCCAAATTGGACTCTACCCTTTGAGATCATTTGTGATGCGAGTAATTATGCAGTAGGAGCTGTTTTGGGCCAAAGAATTGACAAAGTTGTCCATGCTATATACTATGCCTCGAGACCTCTAAACTTTGCTCAAATTAACTACTATACAATAGAAACAGAACTTGTATCTGTTGTTTTTACTTTAGATAAATTTTGATCATATTTGCTTGTTACTAAAGTTGTAGGTTATTCTGACCATACTGCTCTCAGGTATTTACTAACTAAGAAGGACTCTAAACCTAGGATTATCATATGGATTATGCTTCAACAAGAATTTGACTTGGAAATCAAGGATAAGAAAGGGACAAAAAACTTGGTGGCAAATCACTTGAGCAGCTTGATGAGAGACGAGGAGGTACTACCATTGCATGATTCCTTTCCAGATGAGCATCTACTTTCTATTCATAAGGAATTGTCATGGTATGCTAAAATTATGAATTACTTAGCAAATGCATATCTCCCAAGTGAATTTTCTAGAGCTCAAAAAGACAAACTTAAGAGTGATGCCAAGTATTATGTATGGGATGATCTATATCTATGAAAATTCTATGTTGATCAGGTAGTTAGAAGGTGTGTGCCAAATAATGAATTTATATTTCTCTTAACTTTATGTCACTCTTATGCTTTTGGAGGACACTTTTACCAAAAAAAGACTACTCATAAGGTTTTAGAAAGTGGTTTTTTCTATCCTTTAATTTTTAAGGACTCCTACTTGTTTTGTAAATCTTGTGCAAATTGTCAAAAGACGGAGAATATATCACATAGAAATCAAATGCCACAAAACCCTATTTTAATTGTCGAGATCTTTGATGTTTGGGGTATTGATTTTATGGGACCATTTTCTGCTTCTTTTGGTAATTTTTACATTTTTTGGATGTTGAGTATGTTTCCAAATGGGGGGAAGCAAAAGCCACTCGTACTGATGATTCTAAAGTTGTTGCAGATTTTGTTCGATCTAACATATTTGTCAAGTTTGGAATTCTGAGGGCTATCATCATTGATAGGGAAACACACTTTTGCAATAGGGTGCTTGCAGCTTTGTTCAAGAAATATAATGTTATACATAAGGTTTCTACATCCTATAACCCAAAAAGCAATGGCCAAATCGAGGTGTCGAATCGAGAGGTAAAGTCTATCTTGGAAAAAGTAGTCAAGCCAAACAATAAAGATTTGAGTTTGAGGCTAAAAGATGCACTATGGGCGTATAGAACCGTATACAAAAACCCCATTGTTTGTCTCTATATAGGTTGGTGTTTGGGCGATTCAACAATGCAACATGGGTATGGATGAAGCAGGGGTGCATAGGAAACTATAACTGCAAGATCTGGAGGAGTTGCGGAATGATGCATATGAGAGTTCTAGACTGTATAAGAGTAAGACAAAAGCTTTCCACGACAAGTAGATTTTAAGGAAAAATTTCACCATTGGCCAAAAAGTTCTTTATAATTCCAGGCTAAAATTGTTTCCCAGTAAGTTGCGATCTCATTGGGAAGGACCATTTGTTGTTATTAATATGTTTCCTCATGGTGCTATAGACATACAAAATTCAAAAATAGGGAACATCTTCAAGGTGAATGGTGTTAGGTTTGTAAGATTCATGAACGCAATCAAATTGCATAAAATAAGCGGAAGAATGGTAAATCAAAGTTTTAAAATTTTACAAACCATATATATGACACCCCCAAATCCGGGTACTTCAATTCCACGGGATTTGGTGCTCACTATTTAAATAAAACATAACTACTGCCCATAAATAAGGAATGTAAAATAAATTACAATCTTTATAAATCAAATAAAAATCTTCCTTATATAAAGGATTACAACTTCTCAAATAAATCCTAGGGTTTGCTAACCTTAACGTCAATAAAATGCAAAAACAAAATATCATAACATAAATAAAGTCTTATTACAATCACATCATAATTATAAACAAGTCTTCACTTGTTCATCTTGTTCTTGCCCTTACTAGTGTAACGCCCCCAAATCTGGGTACCTTCAAACCATGGACCTGGTGCTACACGGTACTATATTTTACTCCTACATTCCATTGAAAGGCTTCAACATAACGCATGAGTTTACTAAATATACATTCTATTCATTCCTTCCCAGGTTCTCGATAACCATTACATTGTTCTGTGTCATAATATCAGTAAATATATTACTAATACTATGCTATTACAAAGGTCTCTACTTGTCCATCTTAAACTTGCCTTTGACTTTCCCGGATCCTTCGGTCCATTCATTCCTCGCTGAAAACATTTAGTTTAAGCAAGAATGAGCATAAGCAGCTCAACAAGTTAACATCTTGTCTTGAAACCACAAAATCAAGAATCATGTCTCTTTCACTTCAATAGCTGTACAATAACTTTGAAGTACTTCTGAACAATCAAAATATCATTTTGATTTCTTTAAAACCATTCCCAAGGACATATAGTCTCTTAGGAATCTTGCCTGGTTAAAGACCACGAACCATCACTTCGTTCTCAATTTTGAAAGGAACAACCCGGCACTAATGTCGTAAGTTAATATATCTTACAAGCACATCTAGGTGATCAGCCTGTAGCACTCTATGTTGATCAACATTCATTCATTAAATGTGTTTACGTTTAATCAGCAGCAAACTCGCGTGCCCGTCGAATTAACGACGTAAAAACCTTTGTCTTTCACTCTCAGGTTCCCCTGAAAATCCTTACCAATCACTTGGCATAGGATATCTTCAATATAGATATTCTGAAAAGATTTGTGGAAAAATCCACCAAAATATATTTAATTTTTGGTCTAGCCGAAATAATTGGCATCGACCATTCAATAATCTCTTTTATGCATAATGATCTCTTGTCCAACTATAAGGTATAAACAAGAGTTAGAAAACTTTTATAACATAACGTTAATACAAGAGTTAGAAAACTTGCCTTTGCGTCTCTTACACCTTTAAGGTACGCTACTTGATCTTTACAACTTCTACAAGCATAACACATAGTATACCAATAAGAAAACACAATCGATATACAAAGTATTTGCCTAACTTCCCCTTCTTGTATAACTTAATCGAAACGTTAAACTAATAACATTTGTTTAAGTCATTTAACGTTCATTACGGCTTATTAACATTTTTATGTTATAACCCGAACTCTCATAAATCATAACTAAGTATGATGATCGACGAGATCTTAACTTGTTCTTCAACTTGAACTTGGTTTGCGATTTACGTTTCTAAATCTCAATTTTGTTTACGTTTGATTAACGTTTACTTCTTACAAACCCTTGGTTGATCATGTCGTTTAAAGGGTATACATTCATGTTTATTTATTACTTACTAATCCTTTAATCCTTATGGAAAAATGTTAAGTAAATAACTAACTTGGACAACAATTTTCCATTGTTGGCGCTGCAGCGCCAGCTTTCCTTTACAAAAAGGCACGGCAGCGCCTCCTATACAGGGATCCTCCCTCGTCCTAGCGCGGCGGCACCGGGATTACCCTTGTCAGCAGTGCTGCAGCGCCCACCATACAGGGATCCTGCCCCAGACTGGCGCGGAGGGGCCGGTTTAAGCCTTCTGAGAGGCGCGGCAACACTGGCCCTGTATCTCAGAAAAAGTTTCTAAGTTCTAAAAATTTCTGAGATTTTCGAGTCCGTAACGTGATCGTTATAACTCAGAATTGGCTCGTTCCAAAGCCAATAGTTCATAAACGTTATGTTTTGTCATTCTATCAAGTCAAAATTCATTTCTAAATCCGTTGGCGATAATTTAGCTTATTAGTCCTTTTTTACGCGTTCCTTAAACGTTCGTGAACGTTCTAAGCTCAATTCTTTGTTTTATGTAGGAATTTGTTCTTTGTTGCTCCCGCCAGTCTTATTTACCTAGATACATGTGTTACAATCGAAAACCACCATTTTCGAGTCACATGACGACTTTTGACCTCTAATCCGGGAAATTTACCTTTTCGATGACTATCGTCTAATCGCGTAACTTTTACCGAATCTTCGTTCTTCGTTATTTTTACCTTGAACCAATTGGAATCAATCCAATGGTTGATCATTATTAATCCTAACCATTCAAAACATTCAAGTTTTCATGGTTTAACTAATTCATTAGTCCATTTTCCATGAATTCACTAGGTTCTTCATTAGACCTTAATGAGTTCTTATTACTTCATCATGCATGGTTTACTAGGGTTCCTAATTCACCATTACACCATCCTTATAACATCTCCATAATCATACCTCCTACAATCAGTTCTCTATCAAAG
The DNA here is from genome assembly GCA_020205555.1 of Panax stipuleanatus. NCBI lineage: Eukaryota > Viridiplantae > Streptophyta > Magnoliopsida > Apiales > Araliaceae > Panax > Panax stipuleanatus. The sequence continues at coordinate 97,651,168 of CM035124.1, read as the reverse complement.
TTAATAATGAAAGAAGAAATTTTTTTTTACATAATTTCTTAGGTTATACCTTCCTTGTTCTTGCTTAGATGAGTATGGAGACTCAAAGCTTTTCTTCTTCTTGATTACTTGAATTCTTAGCAAGTAGGCAAGCTAGCTCCTTCTCTCTCTCTCTCCCTCTTTAGATATTGGTGGAATTTCAAACAACCAACAAATTCCTTGCATTTGCTCTCTATTTATAGAGATTGCAAGAGTTGGGGTAGTTTGGTCATTAAACCAAACCACCTCAACTCCACCTCCTCTCCACATCACCACCATGTCCCCCCATGTGCTAGCCTATGTCTAGCATGTGCTAGCACATGGGCAACTTATGCCCACCTTGTCCGCCCATGTGTCACATGGGTTGTGGGTTGAACTATGGGCTAACCCCACCCGTTTACCCAATAGTTCGACCTACGGGTTATCATATTGAATTTTAATTCAAATTCAATTTATTTTAACGTATTTACTCCGTATAAAATTTATATTATATGTTGTATTAATTCTCTTGTCCTCTTCGTATTACTCTCGTATAATATCTCGTATTATACGCGTATTTCTTCCGTATAATAATCATTTATTATTATACGTAATCAATTTAATAATTGATTTTACTTTCCCTAACGCTTAGGATTTTAAGTCCTTATGCGAAAACTTCATGAGCCGTAAGTGAAATATTATTACATATTCCACCTCGCCTCGAAATCCTATCATTACACATTTCTCCGAATTTCAAAATAAATTCCCGATCAGAAACGGATGAATAGTGATTTTTGTACTTTTCTTCTGAAAAAAATTCTTCATGGCTATCTTAACTTTTCACGGTATATTACCGTCAAATCTTTCGACAGAATGTCATTCCGACATTCCGACATTCCGAACTCTCAAACAAGCTTAGGGTTATATGAACCCTAACCCTTAGGGTCAAACCCTAACCCTTAGGGTTTTATGAATAGTGCCTATTTCATCATTTTCTCGAAAAGACTTTCTTTTCGTCTTTAAAATTCCCATTCATTATTTTTAGCACAAAGCCAGAATACTAACCATTTCAAACTTCTCTAGGTCATAGCATGACCTTTAATTTGCTTACTCAGTTAAATAAACCTATAATCGAATTTTATTCAATAAAACAAATAAAATCCATTTACATAATCGTTCGATTTTCTAGGGCGTTACAGTTGACGGAGAGTCAAAACTTTTAACTTTAGATGCAAGGGTTATATAATGCAAGAGTGAGCAAACAAAAGCTCACTTGGATAACAAACAATAGTGAAGACATAAACTGAACAACTTCAACTGATTCGAATAACACTTTTTTTTCATCAATATAGGGAGTTGAATATGGAATATAGAATTCATCTGAGGGTCGTAAGACCTTGAACTATGTCCTAGGTTATAAATATTTCTATTTAAAACCTTTAACAGCCGTTAGACTATATGAACTCTTAACTCGTACTTAGGGGGATCAGCCCTTCGTACCATTTATTGTGCACAAACATCTTAACGCTTTCGCATGGTAATTCCCCTATTAAATAGGGTTGTTCATCTCAGTATTTAATAACAAGTCTGCACCACAGAAAGTTTGATTTGGATAAGCTTCAAGGGTAATTTTAGAGTTCAACTATCATCAACTAAGGAGTTGTTGAATCGACTTACAATAATAATAATTCAACAATAAAGGATTACAAAATAACTTATGCTTTTGAACTAAACTTAAAGCAATTGAAAGATAAGATAAACCTTGCTTAAACAATTAAGTCAAGGTCACATTAACTCAATAATGAACTTTGATAAGATATTTATTCAATATATAATTTATAGAGAATACAATAACTTGCATATGAATAACAAGGTAGAAATAAGAAACTTGCTCAAGTAAAGTTTGAGTTTAGAAAACTTGCCTTAAGCGCAATCTACAATTACACTCACGTTCCACAATTATCCTACATATTACATTACGTTCACAACATCAATTAGTTTCATAACCACTACGTTTAACCGTTGAACTTCTTACTTAAGTTTAACTTAACAACGTGGATTATAAACTTAACTAGCTAACTAACCACATACGTGAGTCTAAACTCACAACATGCATATCACATGTGTATAACACTCTAAACTATCATAATCATACCGTATGATAACAATATCTAAGTTCACACATAATATGTTAATATGAGACTTCAAATTGTCTTATACATGTCAACAATATGTTATCGTATTGTTTTATACACTTAACATGTCATCACATTAAGTTAGCTAATCATGTAATGCATAAAAACTACACATAACCCAAATAAATTTTTTGGACAGCAGGTACACCCGCTGGGGCGGGTGTTTATAGGCCAAAATGCCCGCTGTGGCGGGTCCCCCTGCTGGTGGGATTCCTGGTTTGCGAACTGTGCAGAGAAAAAGCCAATTTGACTTATTTCTTAGCACCAAATTCCGTTTTTAACAAACACAATGCATATAAAACTTGATAAAAACATAATCTTAAACTTTTAACATGTTTTTAGTATAGATAAACATCACAACACATAATCAAAACACTTAATTTCATGATTTTGAAGAAAACGCCATTGTTAAGCATTTTTTGAAGAAAATTAACACTGTGAGTTGGTTTTTAATCTAAATCACACAATTCAAAGCATATTGATTTTGTTTCTAAGCATGTTATCAAAATCTAAAATCAATTTATACCACATATTACAATCAAACAAGAATTTTGATTTTAAAGAAACTATTTTTCCAAAACTAACTCACTGTAACTTTTGATGATCATGGTTTCATCATGTTCATCATATTTACATGAATTGAATAGCTAGAATATTCATACAAATCATATATACTAGTTTATATATACCATATAACATGAATAAATCACAATCACACAATTTTCATGAACAAATATTTTATAGAGAAAGAACTATGAAGAACAATAAAAATTTTAGAAAGCTTATGGTTAGATTACTACCTTTAGCTTAGAAGAGAGAGTTGATGATGATGAATTCTTTGTTTTGATTTTTCAAACTCTTCCTCCTTATTTCTTTCTTCTTCTTCTCTCTTTTCTCTCTAACTTACTCTGTTCTTCTTCTCTTTCTAACTCAGGTAGTTTTAAAAAATATAAACTGATATACATAATAACATATAACATAACTGACAAAATATTTAACCTTATAATAAATATATCAGTTATATTTATTTTGAAAATCAAAAGCCTTAAGGCTTGTTTGGCAAAACTATTTAATTTTAAAAATAATTTTTTTTAGTAGTTAAGGCCATAGTTAGTAAAACTCTTTAAAACAAATTTAAGAGTCTTGTTTGGCAAAACTAATTTAAAACTCTTTTATTTTATTTTAATTACTCCCTTTAACACATTGTTTCTAATGTCACACTTTATTTAATTAAATCCTAACATTCTAATTTAATTAAATATAAGCTAATATTCATTCATTAATTAAAATTACCACATAATACTAAATTGCTACACAATTATAATTCACTTATTAATCATAATTCATGTAATAAATTAGTAAATCTTTATTAACAATTATCACATAATATTTATCTAATTTAATTATTCTCGATTAAATTAGAACTACACCACACAATTACTTACACATCAATTTAATTAATCTTATTGCACTTAACTAAATAACTCTATAATATAATCACATAAATTATTTATTTAACTCAATAAATAAATAATTAAAATATTTATTTAATTTAATAAATATTTATAATTAAATATATAAAATCTCATTCGTTATAATATTCCCTCCTTAAAAGGATTCTGTCCCTAGAATCACAATAACAAAAAAAACTCATTCGTCACATTCTTCCCCTTAAAAAGATTCTGTCCCCATAATCGATATCTAAGAAATTACACAAATAATTGGGGATATATTTTCATCATTACATCCTCGAGTTCCCACGTAGCTTCGTCAGCACTGTGGTTCCTCCATATTACCTTAACAGAAGGTATCACTTTATTTCTAAGTACTTGTTCTTTTCTGTCAACTATTTGAACAAGAAATTCTTCATAAGTTAATTCTTTATCAAACTGTAAAGGTTCGTACTCTATCACATGCTTGTAGTCGTGTTTGTATGGTCAGAACACAGAAATATGAAAAATATTATGGATATTATCTAGCTCCGGAGGTAACGCAACCTCGTAAGCTACCTCGCCAACCTTTGGCAGTATCTCAAAAGGCCCAATGAATCAGGGACTCATCTTCCCCTTCTTTCCAAATCAAATCTTCCCCCTCCAGGGAGATACTTTCAGGAAAACGAAGCTTCCTACTCCAAACTCTCAATTCTGTCGATGATGATCGGCGTACTTCTTTTATCTGTCTTGAGCATAAACCAATCTCGTTCGGATTATCTTAACGATCTCCGTAGTTTGTTGCACCATTTTCGGTCCCAACAGTTGTCGTTCACCAACCTCATCCCAGCACAATAGAGTCCTGCATTTTCTGTCGTACAATGCTTCGTAAGGCGGCATGCCAATACTTGCTTGGTAACTCTTGTTGTAGGCGAATTCCACCAACGGTAGATGATCATCCCAGCTTCCTTTGAAGTCCATAACACAAGCTCTCAACATATCTTCTAGAGTCTGAATCGTTCGTTCGCTCTGGCCATCAGTCTGAGGATGGTACGCCGTACTCATTCGCAATTGTGTTCCCAAGCATTCTTGTAATCGCTTCCAGAAATTCAACGTGAAATGCGAATCTTTGTCAGACACAATAGACACTGAAACACCGTGTCTAGAAATAATTTCCTTCACGTATAGCTTTGCTAACTGATCCAGGTTAAATTTAATCTTGATTGGTAGGAAATGTGCTGACTTCGTCAGTCAATCCACTATCACCCATATCGCATCAAAACCCTTCTGAGTCGCTGGAAGACCAACAACGAAATCCATCGTGATATGTTTCAACTTCCATTCCAGAATCTCTAGCTGTTGCAGCAATCCACTTGGTCTCTGGTGTTCTGCTTTGATATTCTGGCACATTAGACATCTCGCAACGCATTCAGTCACGTCTCTCTTCATATTTAGCCGCCAAAAATGATGTCTGAGATCCTGGTATATCTTCGTACTCTAAGGGTGAATCAAATATCTTGAATTGTGAGCTTCGCCCAAAATTTCCTCTTTGACTTCTGGTATTGGCGGTACCCAAATTCTTTCTTCAAATTGTAGCAGTCCTTCATTATTGATCTTGAACTTGATCTCTTCACCATCGGCTATTTTTTTTCAGATTTTCTCGCACTCATCATCATGTAGTTGTGCCTCTTTCACCTTGTCCATCAAGGTTGAAACCGGTAGTTACTTGGAATAATTTCTCATCCGCTTCCTTTGGATACTTAACTTCTAGCTCCAACTTAGCCATCTCATTCACCAACTGTTCCTGAGCAATTAGCAACATTAACTTCTCCCGACCAGTTCCTGCTTAAAGCGCCGGCAACAACGTTAGCTTTACCCAGATGGTAAAGAATCTCGCAATCATAGCCCTTGATTAGTTCCAACCATCTCCTTTGGCACATGTTCAAATATTTTTATGTAAAGATATACTTCAGGCTTTTATGATCTATGTATATCTCACACTTTTCTCCATAAAGGTAGTGTCTCCAAATCTTCAGAGCAAACACTACTGCCGCCAATTCCAAGTCATGGGTCAGATACCCTTTCTCATAATCCTTCAGCTGACGTGATGCATAGGCAATAACCTTGCCATTTTGCATCAGTACACAGCCTAATCCCTTATGTGAAGCATCACTATATACCACGAAATTTCCTGTACTATCAGGCAATGATAACACAGGCACAGTACTCAACCTCTTCTTTAGTTCTTGAAAACTCTCCTCACATTTTTTCGTCCAAACAAATTTAGCTGTTTTACGTATCAAATTCATCAATAAAGTTGCAATTTTGGAAAAGTTCTGAATAAATCTTCTGTAATATCCTGCCAATCCCAAGAAACTCCTAACTTCAGACGGTGTCTTCGGCTGATCCCAATTCATCACAGCTTCAACCTTCGACGGATCCACTGAAATCCCATCCTTGTCAATCACGTGGCCAAGAAATTTCACATGTTCTAACCAGAATTTGCACTTCGAGAATTTCGCGTAATACTTCTCCAGTCTCAGTGATTCCAATGTTAGCCTTAAATGTTCAGTGTGTTCTTCCTCAGTTTTGGAATAAACCAAATTATCATCTATGAACACCACTATGAATTTATCTAGAAATGGCTTAAATACCCTATTCATTAAGTCCATAAATGCAGCTGGTGCATTCGTTAGACCAAATGACATCACCAAGAACTCGTAATGCCCATACCGAGTCCTAAAAGCCGTCTTCGGTATATCCTCTCTTCTTACCTTCAACTAATGATATCCACTTCTCAAATCTATTTTTGAGAAGTACCTATCACCCTTCAGTTGATCAAATAAGTCATCGATCCTAGGTAAAGGATACCTATTCTTGATCGTAACTTTGTTCAACTCCCTATAATCAATGCAAAGCCGCATCGATCCATCCTTCTTCTTCACATACAATACCGGTGCTCCCCACGGTGATATGCTCGGCTGAATATACTTCTTGTCTAGCAATTCTTGCAGTTGAGCCATCAATTCCTTCATCTCGATTGGGCCATTCTGTACGGGGCTTTCGATATCGGAGCAGTCCTCGGCGCTAAGTCGATAACTAATTCTATCTCTTTATCTGGCGGAAGTCCTGGCAAATCGCTCGAAAATACGTCCACAAACTCCCTAACCACAGATATCTCTTCTATCTTCGGACTCTCCTTACAAGTATACATTATGTAGCTAAATACCCCACACAACCTTGCTTTAATAACCTTTTGGCTTGTATAATCGTCAGACAACTCGCTTGTCTAGGTGATTTGCTACTATGAAATACTACCTTCGACGGAGTCGTAAGGTTCACAGACTTCTTCTGGCAATCGATTACCGCACCATGGTTGAACAACCAATCTATACCCAGTATCACATCAAACTCCCCAAGTTTTATCGGAATCAAATCTACCCTCAATTCCTGACCTTTAATGTCCAATCTACAGTTCTTGTAAATAAACTTAATAGGAATAACCTCCCTCTTCGCAATCTCTATGTTCAAGGGGTAAACTAATTCCTCTTTAGGTAAGTCTAAGGTCTTAGCAAATTCATCAGATATGAATGAACAAATAGCACCCGAATCAAATAATACGTAAGCATTTATACTATTGATCGAAATAATACCTGACACCACATCTTTCGACTTCACAGCATCCTGCACCGTCATGTTAAATATTCTGGCAGTGGGTCGAACACCCTGTAGTGGTCCAGCGATAGCCAAAGTACTGTCGCTGCCATTTCCTCCATTTGCTGCTGTCCCTCCTGCTGGCTTCCTCGGGCAACTTCAAGCCATGTGATCCTTAGATCCACATGTGTAGCAAGCTCCCTTCTTCGGGTTAGGAAAATTCAGCGCAATGTGGCCTTCCTGACCACAATTGAAGCATACTCGCTTCCACCTCAGACACACTCCAGTGCGATTCTTCCCGCATGTCACACATGCTTCAATCCTTCTCTTCTGTTGGCTTCCCTGTTGACTCCCAGCAGACGTGTTGTCGCTCCACATCCTTTTCTGGTTGATAGCACCGCTACCGCCAGCCTTGTTCTCTGTCTCATTCTTCCTCTTCTTCTAATCCTAGTTGTATTTGGTCACCGCATTCGCTACCACCTTCAGCGAGGATAGCCTTTTCCAATATCGCAACAAACGTATTCAGCTAGAACATGGAGACCTTACTGTAGAGCTAAGGTTTCAAATCCCTGCTCGAATCCTTCTCGCCTTCCTCTCATCGGTACTGACCTGGTACGTCGCAAACCTAGCCAGCTCGTTAAATTTCATGGCGTACTCCGGCACCGTCATCGCTCCCTGTTTCAGCTCTAGAAACTGAACCTCCATCTGGTTCTGTGAGCTTATGGGGAAGTACATTTCAAAGAACATCTCTTTGAAACGGTCCTATGCTATAACACCTTCTCCTTCCCTAATCTTATTCGTCTGCCACCAGAAGCTAGCTTCCGACTTCAACATGAACATCGCGAAAGTCGTCTTTTGGCCGTTTCTAACTCTGGCCAAATTGAAGACTTTCTCCATCTCCATCACCCACGTTTGGTCCTGTATCCGATTCGACGATCCCTGGAACTCCAGCGGTCCTACTGCTTTGAATTCCTTAAATGAAGTGTTCTGAACTTGCGGCAGATTTGCAAGCGCTCCCGTCAATAGGTTCACCAATTGTTGAACCGAATTGGGATTCGTCCCGTCATTGTTGTTATTAGTAGATCCCTCTGGGTTTTGACATGTAGGTCTTCTTTTAGGAGGCATCTTTCTGTTAAAACATACTCTTATTAGATCCTTTACTCATTTCTTAAATATTCAAGTTCGTACTTAAACATTTAAATAAATTAATTCACATTTGAACACATAGCACGTCAATAAAATTCGATATTTTATTCATTCATAGTTTTAAAACATAGAATAAATAGCATCTCTGCTATTTACATTATCTTTTCTGAATTGAATAAGTTACAGGATTACATCATTATCTTATTCCATTGATATCTTAAATTCTGAGATTTACATTTATTTAACACATAATTAAACACATAATTAATGACTCTACTATCTAGGTATGTTAAGACGTCACACAGTCTCTCTACGTTCTTCTTCCATCACTCGGAACACTGTTCTGCGATCCACCATTTACCATGGTAAATTTTTGAACTGAGCTGGATAATAGAAGACACTATCTTGGGCCCTATATAGAGCTGTATGAAAAGCATAGTCTGTCTCCCTCAGCTTTGCCTTCTTCACTTGAACCTCGTCTTCAGCTCTATCTGCACATTGAGTAGCTCTCAAGCTCGTTTCCTCTGCTTTGGCACGCTTCGCTGACTCCTCTTTGATGTCGTTCTTCAGCTTCGCTAGCTCGGCTAGTGCATCATCTCTTTCGCTCTCCACATGGACTAGATCCCACTTCGTGTTTCCAAGCTCATCGTCCAGCTCTTGAATCGTCTCATCTCTCTGTTGTATGGTAGTCCGACTCTCGTCTACCAGTTCTTTAAGCTCTCCGACTCGACCATGTAACTCAATGTTGCTGTCGTAGATCTCCTCGTGCATCTCAACGCTAGTCGAGTTAGGTGGAAATTCCTCTTCAGGATCCTCCTCCTCCTCTTCTGACTCATCCTCGTCATCATCGGTCAAAGACTGGCTCATGCTCCTGACCAACTACGGTGATCAATGGAGATGGCTCTCTCTGAACCAACTGCTCCCAAACAATGTGGATGTCTCGGGGCTCCTCGTCCCTAGGTAGATGGGGTAACTCCTCCCTATCCTGACTGGACTCTCCAACATTCGTCATCCTGACAACAAAATTTTAAATTTTAATTATTATGTGTTATCGATCGAAACTCTTTGCGTACATAAACATAAACACATAGCACATAAGGTAGTTTATTATCTTTAGCTATCACCACTATCTTTTCGATCTCCTATAAGGCTAATTCCTAAGGTTTCCCCCACCTAAGGTTCACAACCTAAAACACTACTTTGATACCAACCTGTAACACTCCCAAATTCGGGTACTTCAATTCCACGGATTTGGTGCTCACTATCTAAATAAAATATAACTACTGCCCATAAATAAGGAACGTAAAATAAATTACAACCTTTATAAATCCAACAAAAATCTTCCTTATAAAAAGGATTACAACTTCTCAAATAAATCCCAGGGATTGCTAACCTTAACGTCAATAAAATACGGAAATAAAATATCATAACATAAATAAAGTCTTATTACAATCACATTATAATTATAAACAAGTCTTCACTTGTTTATCTTCTTCTTGGCCTTACTAGTTGACGGAGCGTCAACACTTTCAACTTTAGCTGCAAGGGTTATATAATGTAAGAGTGAGCAAACAAAAGCTTACTTGGATAACAAACAATAGTGATGACATAAACTGAACAACTTCAACTGATTCGAATAACATTTTTTTTCATCAATAATAAAGAGTTGAATATGGAATATAGAATTCATCTGAGGGTCGAAAGACCTTGAACTATGTCCTAGGTTATAAACATTTCTATTTAAAACATTTAACAACCGTTAGACTATATGGACTCTTAACTCGTACTTAAAGGGATCAGCCCTTCATATCATGTATTGTGCACAAATATCTTAACGCTTTTCGCATGGTAATCCCCTATTAAATAGGGTTGTTCATCTCAGCATTTTAATAACAAGTCCGCACCAAAGAAAGTTTGGTTTGGATAAGCTTCAAAGGGTAATTTTAGAGTTCAACTATCATCAACTAAGGAGTTGTTGAATCGACTTACAATAATAATAAGTCAATAATATAGGATTACGAAATAACTTCTGCTTTAGAACTAAACTTAAAGCAATTGAAAGATAAGATAAACCTTACTTGAACAATTAAGGCAAGGTCACATTAACTCAATAATGAACTTTGATAAGATATTTATTCATTATATAATTTATAGATAATACAATAACTTGCATATGAATAACAAGTTAGAAATAAGAAACTTGCTCAAGTAAAGTTTGAGTTTAGAAAACTTGCCTTAAGCGCAATCTACAATTACACCGACGTTCCACAATTATCATACATATTACATTATGTTCACAACATCAATTAGTTTCATAACCACTACGTTTAACCGTTGAACTTCTTACTTAAGTTCAAATTAACAACGTGGTTTGTAAACTTAACTCGCTAACTAACCACATACATGAGTCTAAACTCACAACATGCATATCACACGTGTATAACACTTTAAACTATCATAATCATATCCTATGATAACAATATCTAAGTTCACACATAATATGTTAATATGAGACTTCAAATTGTCTTAGACATGTCAACAATATGTTATCTTATTGTTTTATACACTTAACATGTCATCACATTAAGTTAGCTAATCATGTAATGCAAAAAAACTAAATTTTTCGGACAGCAGCTACACCCGCTGGGGTGGGTGTTTCTAGGCAAAAATGCCCGCTGGGGCGGGTCCCCCTGCTAGTGGGATTCCTGGTTCGCGAACTGTGCAGAGAAAAAGCCAATTTGACTTATTTCTTTACACCAAATTCTGTTTTTAGCTAACACAATGCATATAAAACTTTATAAAAACATAATCTTAAACTTCTAACATGTTTTTAATATAGATAAACACCACAACACATAATCAAAACACTTAATTTCATGATTTTGAACAAAACACCATTGTCAAGAGTTTTTTAAAGAAAATTAACACTGTGAGTTGATTTTTAATCTAAATCACACAATTCAAAGCATATTGATTTTGTTTCTAAGTATGTTATCAAAATCTAAAATCAATTTATACCACATATTACTATCAAACAAGAATTTTGATTTTAAAGAAACTATTTTTCCAAAACTAATTCACTGTAACTTTTGATGAACATGGTTTCTTCATGTTCATCATATTTTCATGAATTGAATAGCTAGAATATTCATACAAATCATATATACTATTTTATATATACCATTAAACATGAATAAATCTCAATCACACAATTTTTATGAACAAATATTTTAGAGAGAAAGAACTATAAAGAATAATAAAAATTTTAGAAAGCTTATGGTTAGATTACTACCTTTAGCGTAGAAAAGAGAGATGATGGTGATGAATTCTTTGTTTAGATTTCTCAAACCCTTCCTCCGTCTTTCTTTCTTCTTCTTCTTCTCTCTTTTCTATCTAACTTACTCTATTCTTCTTCTCTTTTCTAACTCACGTAGTTTTAAAAAATATAAATTGATATACATAATAACATATAACATAACTGACAAAATATTTAACCTTATAATAAATATATCAGTTATGTTTATTTTGAAAATCAAAAGCCTTAAGGCTTGTTTGGCAAAACTATTTAATTTTAAAAATAGTTTTTTTAGTAATTAAGGCCATAGTTGGTAAAACTCTTTAAAACAGATTTAAGGGTCTTGTTTGACAAAACTAATTTAAAACCCTTTTATTTTATTTTAATAACTCCCTTTAACACATTGTTTCTAATGTCACACTTTATTTAATTAAATCCTAACATTCTAATTTAATTAAATACAAGCTAACATTAATTAATTAAAATTGCCACATAATACTAAATTGCTACACAATTATAATTCACTTATTAATTATAATTCATGTAATAAATTAGTACATCTTTATTAACAATTACCTCATAATATTCATCTAATTTAATTATTCTCAATTAAATTAGAACTACACCACACAATTACTTACACATCAATTTAATTAATCATATTGCACTTAACTAAATTACTCCATAACATAATCACATAAATTATTTATTTAACTCAATAAATAAATTAATTAAAATATTTATTTAATTCAATAAATATTTACAATTAAATATATAAAATCTCATTCGTTACAATATACCCGGATCATCCTTTATGCACAGTTATTAATTAAACAAAAAATTAAGAATAAGATTCATACCCTTGAAGATTCCAGCTTCCTCAGGTACGAGTTCAACTCCAAATCCTTTTCATGTTTTACTTGAATCCACCTAGTTGATTCCTTCCTTTGATCAACAGTTAGCCACTCAAGTGTTTGACCTTTAGAGGTGATCCAGAAAGAAAGAATAAGAATTCAAGAAAAAAGGTGTTTGGTTAAACCGTAGTTTTCTTCTCTCTAGAAAAGAAGTGCTCTCCTAACTCTTTAAAAATGTGTGTAACATTGTTCCATAATAAGAATTTCTTATTTATTGATATAGGCAACCCTCCTCAACAATTTAGGATTAGAGTTTCACTATTAATTAATTAAAATCTTTTATTAATTAGGCTTCTCAATCTTATTAAAAATAATTAATTAAACTCTTTTAATTAATTAGTCTCCTAATCTTATTAGGAATATATATGAGAGAGTATCTTATTAATTAATTCCCAAACTCCTTTAGGAAATAAATAATAATAATAATAATAATAAGACTCCTCTTATTAATTTATATTTAATATTTCTAAAATATTAAATAATAAATATTAAGTTATTTAATTTATTCTATTCACTATAGATTAAATTAAATACACTTAACTTATTATTATGATTATGTCCATTTGCTTCTTAAATAAATATTCTTCCTTTTATGGTATGACCCTTTAGGTTCTCCATATTAAACCGGTTGTGAATAAATCAATTAGAACAATTCTAATCTTATTTAAATAAATAAATTAAACTAATATTTTATTTAAATAAATAACATTTATTCTAAAATAAGAATAAGCCTCCTTAGCGATCAACGACTTTTCAGATAATATAGATTTCAACATTAATCATAAAAGAACCTGTGAGTTAATAGTTACCGTACAATTCAATCCTTCTACCATACAATGTCCCAACTAAATATAAGACATGAAATTACTGTCAAGTCTTATTTTATTTAATTATATATTTTTCGATCCTTAAATGCGAAACTCCAAATAATGCAAATTAGAAACTCCTTTCTAATTTTATTCCACCTTGCCAAGGATTTCTGGGTTGTCATTTATCGAATCACATAGGACATATCTCTTCTTTTACTAGAAGTGGTAGATTCTTTATTGATCATTCATTATCTCCATATTTAACTTATTACACCCAAGCATACCCTTTGATATATCATAAGGGTCTTAAGGGACATGTTAAAGTATAACTTATCATACACAAGATACTATGATGATATCAAATCTAAGGATCCCTTATACTACTATCACTATAGGAATTCCTATTGACAGGCAAGTAAAACTCCATTAGGTATTCTTTAGCGAGTCACGTTCAGTGAACTTATTCTTCAATAAGCACCAACATACTTACTTTAGTGTCTCCACATAAATGATCATGAGATCAATCATCCTCATCCAATGAGCAAGCAACGTAGATACCAATCTATCCGGATTCACAAATCCCTTTTTATTAATATAACGATTGGGAACAATTTCAGTTTTAAGCTATCTAAGAATTTAGATCTCATTAACGTGATCATCATCATGATTCTAAAAGCATTGCCTAAAATTATGAGTTTATCACATTTTATTATAACAGCATTGTAGGCACTCGAAATTTTTCTTACCCCAATATGAACATTGTAGGAGGACAAAACCGTCAGTCAAGCCAATCCCAGTACCGATACTAGGCTTCTGATCCAAATCCGATCCCTAATATCGGTAAACCCAAATTCGATGACCAATATCGGTACTCCAGTTAAATCCGATCTCCAATCGGACCATCAATCCAGCTCCGATCTCCAATCGGAATGTCAATCCAGCTCCGATCTCCAATCAGACCCTCAATCCAGCTCCGATCTCCAAACAGATCGTCAATCCAGCTCCGATCTCCAATCGGACCATTTATCCAGCTCCGATCTCCAATCAGACAGTCAATCCAACTCCGATCTCTAATCGGACCGTCAATCCAGCTCCGATCTCCAATTGCACCTTCAATCCAGCTCCGATCTCCAACCGAACCGTCAATCCAGCTCTGATCTCCAATCGAACCGTCTATCCAACTCCGATATCCAATCGGACCGATTAATCCAGCTCTGATCTCCAATCGGACCGTCAATCCAGCTCCGATCTCTAATCGGACCGTCAATCCAGCTCCGATCTCCAATCAGACAGTCAATCCAGCTCTGATCTCTAATCGGACCGTTTATCCAGCTCCGATCTCTAATCGGACCATCTATCCAACTTCGATCTCCAATTAGACCGTCTATCCAACTCCGATCTCTAATCAGACCGTCTATCCAGCTCCGATCTCCAATCAAACAGTCAATCCAACTCCGATCTTCAATCGAACCGTCAATCCAGCTTCGATCTCCAATTGCACCGTCAATCCAGCTCCGATCTCCAATCGGACCTTCAATCTAGCTCATATCTCCAATCGGACCGTCTATCCAGCTCCGATCTCCAATCGAACCGTCAATCCAGCTCTGATCTCTAATTGGACTGTCTATCCAGCTCTGATCTCCAATCGGACCGTCTATCCAGCTCCGATCTCCAATCGGACCGTCAATCCAGCTTCGATCTCCAATCGAACCGTCAATCCAACTTCGATCTCTAATCGGACCGTCAATCCACCTCCGATCTCCAATCGGACAGTCTATCCAGCTTCGATCTCCAATTGGACCGTCTATCCAGCTCTGATCTCTAATCGGACCTTTAATCCAGCTCCGATCTCTAATCGGACCGTCAATCCTGATCTTCGATCAAGCTGTCAAGTCAAACCCTGATCTCAATATTAGGCCTTCAAATCAGCCTTGGCGGCAATCCGAGAGGTACAAGCCAGCCCCGGCATCAACTCGGGACGCACCGATCAATCCCGATCTCAATATCGGGCTGTCAAGTCAGATCCGGAGTCAACTCGGGAGGTACAGGTTAACCTTGACATCAACCTAGGACGTGTCAAGTAATCCCCGGTCTCAGCCTGGGAAGTATAGATCAGCCCCGATGTTAATTCGAGATGTGCAATTCAGCTCTAGAGATAACCTTGGGAAGCCAAATCCACCAAGGACCACCCCGGGAGGGTCAAAAAGGCCATTTTATCAACTCTCAGTCGATTCAGTCAGACTCAAGCCGAATTGATGCCATTGAAGTCAGAATAAACCATAACGACGATCCCGAGTGCAAACGACGCAAGACAGCTCAACGAACAAACTGCCGGCAATCGAAGACTTGGTTATGAACCCGTCTTCTCGAACCCGAAAAACATTTTATCCCATGTCATTGCAACACTCTCGGCAAGGGCTTTCCGAAAAGATATTGCATGCCTCCGCTCTGATCAAAAGTTAGAAAGTTTTGACTTCGATTGTGCGTTGTTCGGAGTGCACGTACTTCGAGACGACGGGACCCGGCACTGCGGGCCCCACTAAGGGAGCCGCACCTCTACCTGCGGCAGCAGCAGGTAGAGTGGAGGCTCCCTGGTCTATAAATATGAGGCCACCCCCCCCCCCCCTCATTTTTAAGAATCCAAAAACGCAGCGAAGCTCTGACAGTTCAATTTTCTGACTTTTACACCTCTTTCAAACCTAAATATTTTCACTCTAAGATGTAGATATACCCATATACTTCCACATATCAGAAAATAACTGGTAGATTTGGACGTATAAAGCCTACGATTTGGCAAAAAGTCCGTGTAGCAGCCCATTGTAAGTATTTTCACGATCAGAAAGTGAATATTACTTTTTCGTACTTTTATACACTTACACGTTAAGTTTCATTTTCTAAAAATGCCCAGAACTTAGTTTCGTGGCCGTTTTCGTCAATATTTGGTACATTTTTTTACATAAATTGATTTTCTGGAAATTCTACAACTCGGATTGACGATCCGTCAGCTCCAGCAGCTTCAATGCACTAGCACACACGTTATGGCAACTTCTCCAGACTAGGTTATCTTCCTAGTCCGGGTGTGGCCCCTTTTTATATATATTTAACTGTATATATACTAACATTTCAATTCTGTCAAGCCCGGATGTCGGTAGTTTATCTCTTTTATATATATTTACGCATATATGAGCTATTTTTCACCATAACTGGTCCTCGTATCAGTCTTGGTTGATTACATTTCTGTCAATATATATATATATATATATATATATATATATATATATATATATATATTTCAATTCAGTCCGGGAACCGACGTGAAAACCCTTCGCCCTTTATACTATTTTTACACACTTCGCCATACTGGGTGATCTCCCCAGTCACTAGTTGACTACTTTTTTGTAATTTACATTCCAGTCTGGACTGGACTATTTCGTGGCCTTTATACTATGTTTTGCACACTTTGCCATACTGAGTGATCTCCTCAGTCACTGGTTGACTACTTTTCTATATATTTACATTTCAGTTCGGCCTAGATCATGATGTGGTCTTTTTACTGCTTTTATATATATTTATGCATATATAAGCAACCTTCACCATTACTAGTCCTCTTTCCAGTCTTGGTTGACTATGTTTCTGTCAATATATATATATATATATATATATATATATATATATTTCAATTCCAGTTCGGGCACCGGCATGAAAACACATCGCCCTTTATAGCTTTTATATATATTTGTATATATATATATTGCTCTACTCGCTTTCTATTCAACTACTGCTGTAAATATTCATCTTATATGAATTGACACTGATATATCTGCAGGCGGACTAGATTTATTTAAATCTCACCAATTCTAGTTTTCAAATGGTTCAAAACCTCTAGACTGAACCGGGAAGCTAGAATGGCTGAGATTTCCTTAAATCTAGCTTTCTTTCTAGTTTCAGCTTAAAAAGCAACCTCGCGTCCCTTAGATCGCTATCTAGTGAGAACGACACGCTTTTGGCCGTGCGGACCAGGATTTACTGAATGAATCCTTGGTTCTGGCAATTTTGGGATATTTATCTGTTTCTGTACAAATTTGAACTGTGCAGGTTTTGGCTATTCATATGTGAGCCTAGGAATCGTGGAATTCACGATCAAAACGATCGGAATCTGATTCTCACGATGGACAAACTCCGATTTACAAATGTACCCTGCCGATTTTTCTGTAGAAATGTACATGTAAACAGACCTTAAAACGGTTATCCGGATTTAAGGTCTCAATATAATGAAAAATGTCGATTGTCGTGTCAGCATCCCTCCGATGGTTTTCATACCCATGAGGAGACCGAAACTTGTATATTCTGTGGTCGAGGATGTGACACCCCCAAATCTGGGTACTTCGTTTCCACATGATTTGGTGTTCACTTTCTAATATAACATACATCTACCCAATATAACTTCAAAATAAAATACAATCTTTATTCAAAATAATAAAATCTCCCTTAAAACAAGGGTTACAACCTTCTTAAAAATCAATCCCAGGGTTACTCTAACCTTGACATAATAATAATGTGCGAAAATAAAAACATAACATTAACGTCTATTACAAATATATCAAATAATAAAAACAAGTCTTCACTTATTTTGCTTTCCCTTGCCCTTACTCATAGACAGGGCGTCAACATTATCAACATTAGCTGCAATTGTTATATAATGCAAGAGTGAGAAAACAACAGCTCACTGGAGTTTAACAATAATAAATACATGAAAAGATATCTTTAAAAAGAATTTGAATAACTTAGCTTACTTCAGTAATAAGGAATTGAATAATAATTCTCTATTAACATTAAAATTCGAATATAAAATTTATCTGAGGGTCATAAGACCTTTGAACTTTTGTCCTATGTTATAAACATTTCCATTTAAACCTTTAACAGTCAATAAGACTATGGACCTTAACTCTTACTTAGGGGGATCAGCCCTTCGTACCATGTATTGTGCACAAACATCTTAATGCTTACGCGTAGTAACCTCCCCTAATAATAGGGTTGTTCAACTCAGTAATTTGAATTCAAGTCCGCACCAAAGAAAGTTTGGTTTGGATAAGCTTACAAGGGTAATTTAGAATTCACGTTCATCAACTAAGGATTAGTTGAATCGACTTTCAATAACTTGGGATAATTCGTAAGTGAAAGAACTACGAACTAACATATGCTTTAGAAATAAATTTAAAGCATCTCAAAAGAATATTCAAACCTTGCTTGAACAATAAGCCAAGGTTACTTTAATTATATCATGAACTTTCAATAATTACTTGTCCAATAAAAGAACAATCTCAAACAATGAATAATTGAATTGAAACAAATAAACGAGTTTAGGGTTTAGAAGACTTGCCTCAAGCGCAAGCTACTAATATAATTCACGTTCTTTAACACTTTCAACACATATATGTTTAATCACAACAATCTAAATTAGTTAACACGTAACTAACTCACATAATTGGTTAACCTTTCTAGGTTAACTCATTCTTATTTAATTATTAAATTAATAATTAATAATCACATAATTTAATTACATCACATAGGCATGCTCACATAATTAACTCAATTAATAATTATGTATTTCATATTAATTATAATTAAATGAATTATAATTACTCAAATTATAATCACATCTTATTTAATTAAATTACAAACAAATTATAATTTATAATTAATTAACTACATCATGCATTTACTAAATTAAAATTACACAACTTATAATTTATACTTAATCATGTATCATTCACTTGATTAAAATTAATCAACTATAATCATTATACTTTAACAAAATTATAATTTAAATTAAACATTTACTCTAATTACAATTATTCAAAATTATAATCACAAATTATATTTTATTAATATAATTTATTAATATTCATTTAGCATTTTAATATATGTTTAATCATGCTATAAAAGTTACTACATAAAATTAGCTTTACAAAATACAAAAGAAAACAAATTTCTTTTTTCCCTGCCACCCCCCCCCCCCCCCTGGCAGGGCAGGGGTTTCCTTCTTGATAGGCCTGCCGGGGCGGGCCCCTTCCAGCGAACGCAGACAAGTTCGCGAACTATGCATAGAAAAAGCCAATTTGGCTTATTTCTCCACACCAAATTCTAATTCCAGTTAATGCAATTCATATCAATTAATAGAAAACACAAACTTAAAGCTTCTAACATGATGCTAACATACATAAACATTATAACACATCATCAAACAACCAATTTCATGATTTAAAAACTCCAATTTTGATATTTTCCAAAAACTCATAGTTTTCACAAAATAATTCACTGTAAATAAAATTCTCTACCAATTCAATTCACAACACATGCAATATTTTCATAATTGAAGATAGCATCATAATAAATTCTAATTAGGCATACTAACAACCAATTAAATCATAACTTTTATTCTAAAACTCAACCAAATACATGAACTTCATATGAACACATATTTTCCATTAAAACATGCTTTATACAACGAATTAAATTCTGAAAATCCTTGAGTATAAAATACAATTCATATAATAACCATTATAAACATAAGATATATATATACATCATATCATCTACATATATAAAAATCACTGTGTTTATAAGGAACTAAACTTTACAGAGAACAATTTTCATGAAGAACATAACACATATAAAATATAAGAGAATTGAGAAATACCCTTAATGCTTTGATTAAGAAGAATATAAAAATGATGATGATTTCCTCTAGCTTATAAAGCTTTCTCTCCCTTTTCCTTCTTCCTCTTTCTCTCTTCTCAAACACTGGTATTCTCTCTTTCTCTATTCTTCTTTTAGTTTATAGACTTAGAATAAAACTAGTGTATGACTAATATACATATATTATAACTGATCAAACATAATAATATATAATAAGGGTCAATTACTCCCATAATGACTTATCAGTTATAAAAATTCAAAAGCCACAAGGCTTTGTTTGGCAATCCTTTTATTTTAAAGAAAACTAATTTTAAGGACTTAAGGCATTGTTTGGAAAAATAAGATTAAAACAAAAGTAAGGGCATTGTTTGGTAAAACCTTTTAAAATCCTTTTCTTTATTTTAATAAATCCTTTTAACACATACTTTAGATGTTACACTTTAATTAATTAAATATTACTCATCTAATTTAATCAATTAAAATTCAACATCAATTAATCACATAAAAATTTGCCATATAATTATAATTACTCGCTAATTATAATACATGTAACACTTCATCACACAATTCATCTAATTTGATTATCTCAATTAAATTAGAACTATACTATAAATTAATATACATCAATTAAATAAATTATTAAATATTCATTTAATTAATATATAACACTTAATTAAATCACTCCATAAAATCACATAATTTATTTATTCCACTCAATAAATAATTCACAAAAAATATTTATTTAACTCAACAAATATTTAAAATTATTATATGAAATCTCAATCGTTACAATCTTCCCTCCTTAAAAGGATTCTGTCCCCAAAATCACACATAAAAAAAATTCTCGTCTATTACAGAGGATGCTTCGCAGTCCTACAAATCACCATTCACATACAGCTTTAAGGTTATAAAGATAAAATTGGAAGTATCAACAGGCTTCAATTCCTATGGCAGCGTAAGGGTTTGATAAACCAGCTTTCAAAACATCATTTTCAAATCAATCAAAAGAAAAGTGTTTCAAGAAAATCAAATTAAATGCTTTTGTAAATCAAATCAAAGACGGATTTTCAAATCAAATCAAACCCTTCGTATATAGGTTCAACGAAGCAAAGCACTACTTTCAATCAATCAAATCAATAGGCCCAATTTTTAAACAGCATTTACTCACGCATTCCAGTTTTAAAGAGAAATATTGAAAAGATGCGGTACCGTGTTTACACGGGAGTCGTGGGGTGCCTAACACCTTCCCCACACTTAAGCAAGTCCCCGAGCTCAAAACTTTGTTTTCAAAGATCAAGTTTTGATAGTGTCCAGCAATTGGGCCTCTTTCAAACAAAACTCAGTTGAGTTGGTACAACCATTTCAAATCTACCAACTGGAGACTCTATAAAACGTTCAAATCGTCGACATGATACATGTTGGCCTTTCTCCTAAAAAACCCTTCAAAACCTTTTTCCTAAATAAAAAGAGTGAGGGTAGAGAGAACTTAGGAAAAGAGATTAAAAGATCCGGGTTGTGACCCGACCCGCGAATTTTTTAAACCAACGTCGACAGGTGGCGACTCTGCTGGGGACAGTAGAGGGCTTAGGCCGCTTTCAAATCTTTTCAAACATTTCCCTTTCAAAACTATTGAATACGTGAAATTCTGCGTTTCCACAGTCAATGAATGAGTGAGTGCTGCATCTTTACATTAATTGAATGTGAATGAATGCTTTCCTGCTTTTAGTGCTTCACACCCATATTTAGTGCTTCGCACCCATGTCATTTTATGCACTACAGTAAGGCACGATGTATGTGAATGTATGTTGTGTGTCCCTTTTACAAGGAGGAAAACTCTGTCGGTGATAAGTAATGTCTATGGGGACGGTTAAGTCTCTGGGGCTCATGAAAATGCACCACCCAGATTCGCTCCAGTTGAACGATCGGATTAATTTCCCCTCTAGTAGATTGCGATGATCTGGGAACCTTCATGCCGAAACAAAAGCTGCGAGAGTAACCTAGGATATGTCAGCCTCTAATTAACCAAATCTGAAGGGAATCTTCTTCATGCCTTCCTCTTTCAATTGCATGTTAAGCCTCCAATTATCAAGGAGCACAATGTAAATATCATAATGAAAGATTTTCTTTCCCTGTCAAAATACCATGTCATCCTGCCATCAAAACAACTAACCTCGATTTTGCAAGATCAAATCTAAAAAAAACACATCATGCATCCTGTCCTTACCTACATCAGGAAATTGACACGCCCACGTTTTGTTGTAGGTAAAAATTGGTCCTGTCACTATGTCTAAATCTAAAGCACCCAGTCCATCCACGGACATGGCTTCTAGTTCTCAAGTAAAATCCGCCCCGGTATCCCGAGAAGAGTTCGAAGGACTGAAAAAATTAGATAGCCGAGTTAGCCGATTTTCTACGAGAACAAAGCAAGGCCCTTAAAGGGAAACAATCTCAAGCTCACACAGAACCAGGAGCATCTGTTGGTAGTGCTGGCGGTCAAGAGACTGAAAAGGCCGAAACTCAGATTCTTAGACCACAAAACCAGAACACGACCAACAAAACCCCTGAAATCACCCCTCTCGTCAAAAAATAGGAAGCTGGTGACATTATAAAGAAAGTACAACAAATGGAGGAAGCTCTCCGATCAATCAAAGGGATTGGGGCATTCGGTAGTGTCAATTACTCTGGCCTCTATATATTCTCCGAGGCTCGTTATCCCGAAAAATTTAAGACTCCTGGCTTCGAGAAGTATGATGGAACGGGAGATCCTTACACACACTTGAAAGTATTCATTAGAGAACTCGGATCCTATGCAGAGGACGAGAAGCTTCGAATGCAGCTATTTCAGAAGAGTCTAACCGGAGAGGCGAGAGCATGGTACGCCCGTCTAGACAACTCTAAAATCCACAGTTGGGAAGAACTGGCCCACGCTTTCCTCGGTCAATATAGCTTCCAATCTCAGCTGGCTCCAGACAGATACCAAATTACCAAGATCAGGAAGAATAACACTGAATAATTTAGAGAATATGCCCAGCGATAGAGATGGGTCGCAGCACAAGCCACCCCAGCTATGACTGAATCTGAAATAGTCATGACCTTCATCGACATCCAAGAAGCGCCTTATTATGAGAGGGTCCTAGCAGGCACAGGAAAATCATTCTCTGAAATGATCAAATATGGCAAAATGGCCGAATTGGGGCTCAAAATATCCTGGGAATTTGAAACATAGTTCCCGTGCCTAAGCCCGGAGGGAAGGTACTAGTCTGCGTGGATTACCGGGATTTGAACAAAGCCTGCCTCAAGGAAAATTTCCCGGTACCTTTCATCCACATCCTGATCAACAATACTGCGCAGTATGGCATCTATTCCTTCGTGGATTTCTTTGCTGGTTATCATCAAATCATGGTTGCTGAAGAGGACCGAGAGAAAATAGCTTTTATTACTCCCTGGAGAACCTTCTACTATAAACGACTATCCTTTGACCTTATCAATGCTGGAGCCATATATCAGCGAGCCATGATGGCCCTCTTTTATGACATGATGCACAAAGAGATCGAAGTTATGTCGACGACATCATCATCATATCCTGGAGGGAGGATGATCACATTGACCATCTCAGGAAGCTGTTCAACAGGTTACGTAAGTATAACCTCAAGTTCAATCCCGCCAAATGTGCTTTTGGCATCAAATTAGGCAAGCTGCTAGGATTTTTGGTGAGCAATCAAGGCATCGAGCATGACCCTGCCAAGATCAAAGCCATTACTGAAATGCCCGTACCTCGTACAGAGAAGGAGATACGGGGATTCCTGGGAAGGATTAACTTCATAAGCCGATTCATTTCATAGCTCACAGCAACCTGTGAACTTATCTTCAAGTTGTTAAGGAAGAATTCCTCCAACAAATGGAATGAGGAGTGTCAACAAGACTTCCTTGCCATCAAGAAGCAGCTGACTGAAGCAACTATTTTGGTACCCCCAAGGGATGGAGTTCCTTTATTCATGTACCTGTCCGTCAATAACAACGCAATGGGCTGCATGTTAGGATAGAAGGATGATAGTAGTAAAGAAAGAGTTGTCTACTACATCAGCAAAAGATTTAGCAGTGGTGAACAGAAGTACACCCTGATCGAAAAGACATGTTGTGCATTGGTATGGGCCGCCATGAGGTTGCAACACTATTTGCATGGGCATACGACCTATCTCATATCTCGCATGGATCCACTCAAATACGTATTCAACAAACCAATGTTGAATTACCGACTGTCCAAATGGCAGTTGATCCTACAGCAGTTCAACATTATCTATGTGACTTAAAAGTCAATCAAGGGTCAAGGCATTGTAGATCAATTAGCTGAAGCACCTTCAGAAGGGTTCGAGCCCCTGGAGACATATTTCCCAGATGATGGGATCATGATAATTCAATAACTCCAGTTAGAGAATACAATCTAACCATGGAAAATGTATTTCGACGGAGCGATAAACATGGAAAGTGCCGGAGCTGGGGCAGTCCTCATCTCTGGTGTAGGAAAATAGTATCTTTTGGCTACTAAACTTTAATATGGCAACACCAACATCACGGCCGAGTATGAAGGCTGTATAATGGGGTTGAAATTAGCCCAATCCATGTCTATCAAGCACTTATTCGTCTTCAAAGATTTTGAGCTGGTCATCAGACAAACCACCGGCGCGTATCTCACCAAAGAACTGCATTTGTTGCCCTATCATCGATTGGTCCTCAAAATATCCCAGGAATTTGAAGACATAACCTTCGTTCATATTCCTCAGGGTGGGAATGACTTCGCTGATGCATTGGCAACATTGGCTTCATTAATCCGCATATCCGATAAGAGTGGATTGCCCAACATCAAGTTCACAATTCAGAAAGCCCCGATATATGGGAATTACATTGGAGAAGTATTAGATGAAATACCACCTGTCAAGCAGCCTTGGTATCAAGACATCAAGGAATATCTCCGTGATGGGTCCACACCCACTGGGGCAAGTCAATCAGAGTGAAAGCGAATTCACAAAATGGCTATGAAGTTCTATTTGAGTGGAGATGCACTTTAGAAAAGGGATGCTGGAATAGGCCTGTTGAGATGCCTCGACAAAGAGCAATCCCAAAGACTTATGGATGAAATCCACGGTGGAGTCTATGGTCCACACATGAGTGGTCATCTGCTGGCCAAGAAGATAATCAGAACAAGCCATTATTGGGTCTCTCGTAAGGCTGACTGCGATAATGACGTTAAGAGATGATTTTAATGCCAAATACATAGAAATTCCATCCACGCTCCTCTGAATGAGCTGCACAACATGAGTTCACCATGGCCTTTCTCCATGTGGGGAATAGATGTGATAGGTTCATTGGAACCAAAAGCCAGCAATGGTCATCGATTCAATTTCACCATAATCGATTACTTCACCAAATGGGTTGAAGCAACCTCTTTTCCTAAAGTGACAAAAGAGGTCATCATTAGTTTCATTAGAAATAATGTCGTCTGTTAGTATGGACAACCGGAGGTGATCGTATCAGACAACGCCAAGAACTTGAACAATCAAATGATGAAAGAATTATGCAATAAGTTCCACATCAAGCATCTCAATTCTGTCATCTATCGACGCAAGATGAACGGTGCTATCGAAGCGGCCAATAAAAACATCAAGAAAATCATGCAATAAATGTCCGCCAATCACAAGGAATGGCCTTACCTGCTGCCTCTTACCCTGTTAGCATACAGGACGTCCATACGCACCTCTACTGGGGCTAACCCCTATTTGTTGGTCTATGGCATGGAGGCAGTCTTCCCCATAGAGGTAGAGATGGAATCCTTGCGAGTATTAATCGATGCTCAGATAGACGAGGATCAGTGGTTGCAAGATGGATATCATCAACTGTCCCTGATAGATGAAAAAAGGGCTACATCCATTTTCCACGGACAGTTATACCAGCAAAGGGTTACCAGATCCTATAACAAAAAGGTCTGAATTCGGTAATTCAAAGTAAATGACTTGGTGTTAAAGAAAGTCCTGGCCAATCAGGAGGAAGCCAAAGGAAAGTTCGCCCCAAATTGGGAAGGCCCTTTCATTGTCAAGGAGGTGTTGACTAGGGGAGCTATCAAACTACAAGAAATGGATGGGAATGAATTTCCCCAACTCATCAATTCAGACACCTTAAAAAGTTACTACGTCTAATACACATGCATACCTGCATCCGGGTCCTACGAATCAAATCAGGTTCGATTTTTCACTAGAAAGCCGAAACTACGAATGACCTGATCTCCCCTAACTCGGGAGTACGTAGGCAGCCATTTCTGGTGCAGTCAAACTAAGAAAAAAATCCAAAAATTAAAAAAATCAAAAAATCTAAAACCAAACCATTCCGGCAAACAGCTGGAACTACGAACGACCTGATCTCCCCCAACCCAGGAGTACGTAGGCAACCATTTCTGGTGCGGTCAAACTAAGAAAAAAATCTAAAAATCCAAAATCAAACCATTCAGGCAAACAGCCTGAACTACGAATGACCTGATCTCCCTCAACCCAGGAGTACGTAGGCAGCCATTTATGGTGTGGTTTGACCTTCAAGAAAACTAATAAAAGACCAGTCCCAAGACACTGAAAATCAGTAAAACCTAAACTCTATCAATCTACCCTGGTCAACAGGCCCATCTGAGATACTCCCTGACATCTCAACTGTCAGTCCATCAAGGAGAAACTCAAGATACATCAACAACTATGAGTCATGAAAGAAGTGGTAATCCCTCAGCAATGATAGTACATATCCAATCAGGGAAGTGAATCAAAACTATATTTCTCTGATATATAACACTGTTTAATATATATAATGCCATGTACATGACAAAAATGGCTGATCTAGTCTGTGCAGGAAGAATAAAGCTAGTCTATGGACCCAAGGACAAGCGGGTCAGCAATGCCAGCATGGCATCTCTCTCTGAAGATGGGGGAGCAGCTGTAAGTGCCATCCACTCAGCCTCTATACGGCTCAATACCTCCACAATCATCTGCAAGGTGGCACTGTGGTCATCAATGTATGCACTTATCTCGGTGACCAAACCATGAGTGTAAGATCGAAGAGCAGTACTATCAGCAATGTGGAAATCACGGGAAGCTATAGCCTCATCCCTCTCTGCAAAATCTATGTCTTGAGTAATCAAAGTCTCCTCAATCTCAACATATGCTGCGTCTCTAGCCGAGCGGATCTCATCTCGCTCCACAACCACTGCATCTCTGGCAGATCGGAGCTCCTCCCGCTCAATCAATCCAGCATCCAAAGCGGCCCTAAGTCCATTTCTCTCAGCAAAAGCTAAATCTCTGCCAGACAAGGCAACCAACATCTGTGCTCTAGATGAATCTCTTTTAAAGGTTATCCTAAATAGCGAGTCCGCTAAAGCCGAATTCGTCTCTGCAGGAATAACCGACGGATCACTCACTAGAG
This sequence comes from Panax stipuleanatus, assembly GCA_020205555.1. Taxonomy (NCBI): domain Eukaryota; kingdom Viridiplantae; phylum Streptophyta; class Magnoliopsida; order Apiales; family Araliaceae; genus Panax; species Panax stipuleanatus. The sequence goes on along the minus strand of CM035124.1, from coordinate 97,623,574 downwards.
CCGTGCTGTCAAACCTGTCAACAGCTCATCCTCGATAGGAGAATTCAGATCCTCCATAGGCTCCTCCTCGTTGGAGTCCACAATCGGAGATAAATAAGGTTCTGTTGCTACAATTGTTGTCTCTGCCTCCAACCAGGCAGAATACTCCGGAGAAAGGCCCAGATGGCTACTAGAGAAATCAGCCCTCTCTCGATGAGTCCAACACTCATATACTCTAACCAAGTCAGCGAAAAACATAGACGAAGTCAACATCCTCTGATCAGTAGCCCTCTTAAAGTAGTGCAGACTCTGCAGTTGATCGAACTAACATATGACTGCCAGGGGATGATATGTAGTCACTCCTCTCAATCCCGCCAGGGGAAAATAATCCAGGCCGGAAGCATGGGTGATAAAGCTATATGGGGACGCTATCCCTGAGCATGATAAGATCGAGAACGGATGCTCAATATCCGACAGAAATGCCAACCATGACTATGCATCAATGCACTCCGCAGGCTGAAAGGAGTAAACTGTGGATGTCTCGTGAGTAAAGCAAAAACCTCGAGGCCTGAAGAATCTAATTGGTCGTATATGGGACATCAGCCATATATACAGCAAGACCGAGCTGCCCCAAAAAAACCCCTCTGGATGGGTACTATAATGTGTGGCGGATCTAAATGTCTCAGCCAATATCATCGGGACAATGGTGCTACCCTGTCTAAGGGCCCAAACCACAACTACAAATCCCACATCCAAATGATCCAAGCAAAGCGGCATGTATACATATGCCACAATACACATCAGCAGAATGTCTACTCTGGCCAAATGTCATGCCTCAGCTGAAATAATAAAATCTCCGACATGACGATCATAGCTGTCGAGCTCGCCAAATCGATCGATCAGGAAATCAATCAAGATCACGTGTCCAGATACAATCTCATCCCTGATCACACTGATGGAGACCGGACATACGGGTAAACGTTCTCCTCATATCACTAATATTCGTACGAGCATACGGCAAATCCAGAGCCAATCCAGTAAATCGCTCGTACTCCTCGAGAGTCGGCGTCAACTCATGCCGCCCGAAGAAAAACACATGTCTCTCAGGTATCCAGAAGGGTAAAATTCCATCAACAAATCCAGAGGCACCCAAAAATCTGCAAGGGCCAACGAATGCCCCAGCATGTGGTCCACTGTCCCTTTGACTGGGTAGGGCAGGCTCTCATACCACAACCTTAATGATATGGCCACCTCAGACGATGGTGAATGCTCAATACGACTGACCGCAGACGACGTCATCTGTAGCACCATACCACAAGACCATCCAGAGGTTAAATCAAGTCGCAACTGTCTGAATGCATACACATGACATAATACATGCATGAGGACAAATATAAATATGATGCGATAGATAAAGAAGATCATGAATATCTACAATAAACTATCTACTGCAGGATATCATCCTTGTCTGATAATACAAAGCATAAAGGAAAATACAGCGAAATAGGGGCGCCACCACCCAACTAATACAGTGGTCTATCAAAATGATGGCACAACCGCTAAATAGCCAAAACTAGTGGCTGACAAAAAATATATAGCTCCAATAGCTATTAGAGGAAGTCAAAGACATCAGTGTCAAATCGATTGACCTGCTCCATTTCCTAAGTAGATACAAAACTGCTGCTATCAGACATGTATGGGCGGTATAAGGGAGGATCTGCCCCTGCATAGCTACTGCTAAATGGACAGGAAGACGGACCTGCTCCAGAGCTGGATGGTTCAAAAGAAGATGGCTCTGACGGATCTCGGCTAATGAGCCTAATAAAGAAATGAGCTCTCTCCAACTCTCTGGTTAGATCTACTATCTGGTCTGCATGAGTGGGCTCCCTAAGGCAAGCTAATCAGTCTGTCATCATCACGAACCCTGGTACCATGTCTGCCATGAACTAGGTGGCACGAGTCTGAGCTCTAATAGTGCGAGGACTCCACCAACTACTAAAGGCCTCCTGGTCGTAAGAGCCATCTAATAAGGCGTAGCCATCTATGCCCTTCATAGGGATATCTGTCAATAGCACGATTAATGGCCAATGATGCCAAGCAGGAGGAGCAATGGGAATGCGGATCTCCCCCGTAACGCTCCTAATGGCATGCTTTCCAAGATAGAGCTCCCAGCCTCCCACTGTCAATAAAGAGACTCTACGGGTCGACAAAACAAACTCCCGACCTGTAGGGATGCCTCCCTCGAATCCGACGATCAAAAACTCAAAGGTATACGGCGTCCAAGTGATCGAACCCGCGGTCAATAGCTCCAACTGCAAATGGGCGTGAGTGAATCCTTCAGCAAAAGGGACCTCCGTCAAAGTGGAGTGATGCCATCTCCGTCCTCGAGGATAGGTCTCCAGACCTAGGGCAAAAGCGGGTCGTAGGCAAGGAAGCCTCTCAAATGCCCAAAGATGATCATGCAAATAGCAAAAGTCCTCAGTGACCAAGATTGACAAAAATGGATGTTGAAATCAAAAAGGTACAGAAAGATGTACTCACCAGCTGAAATGGGTAAAATCCTAGCCAAGCCTCCGTAACACCCTCTGAAAATATGCGCATATACATAGTAGACGAGTTACTGAGGCAAAGGTATAGGAGCCCCAATCATAGTTACTGAGGCGCTCTACATGTCGAGTGGCGCTAATCAAGGCGAAGGACACAGTAGACGAGTTATCCGCCATAAAATAACCCCAGATGATCGACAAAAACAATCACCTCAGAATGCAATCTCTAGCCCTCTGATCATCAGGCGAGGGCTCCTGTAAAGTCCCATCCTGGGCATCTATACTCAAAGGACCAGGTCGGATCGTCCAACCCTTGAACGCCGTCATAGGGACTCTTAGGGATCGAACTATAGTGGGCATAATATCAGCCATGATAGGCACTGGCTCGCCCTCAAACTTAATGTCGGTGATAAATCTCTAATCCATAGGAGACATCATCACCTCGCAATCTAGCAAATGAAAGGACTGAGTCTGGTGGAATCAACACTCAGATAAAGCCCTCATATACCCCCAGGGGCAACGGCGGGAAAGGATCGAGAAAAAGGTCTGAAAGCCCCAGCCATCTACGATCTCCCTGTAATCCTCGTCCAAAGTATGATACAGGGAGTGCACACTGAACCAGTTCCCTCGAGGCTGTGTAAAGCCGGGAACCTGCATCAAAAATCAACCCATGTCAAAAACCTGTACCCCGAGAATGGCAAAAAAGGAAGAAAAAGAATCCAAAAATAGAAAAACTTTAATTCACCTCGTTGGCGTGAAGGTACCTCGATGGATGGCGGCTCAAGTCGCCCAGCAACTCCTGCGTCTGCACAACAATGCCAGAGACCTCCGCACGTGTAGCCTGAGCGGGAACAGGAGCAACAAAAAAAGCCTCCTCATTGTTAATATCAAGTAGCTGCTAGTCTTGTGCTGGACGAATCACCGCCTCCCCCAGTCTACGAGGCGTACGAGCTGGACGAGGCTGGGGAACATTAGAAGTCCTCCTCCATCTGATACCTACCCTGCTAGAACTGTCGGGTCTCTCGCGATCCATCACATAAACCAATACTCCTAAATCACCTTAGAAGGAGTGTGGTAAGCCTAAAACCTGTGGCTTATCATTTTTAATCAGTCTAGCATATATCTCTAGGTCCTAAGACATGCATGGGTTAGTCAAAAATACCCAGTAAAGTTAAAACTGCATGTTTTCAAAACCTAGAAGCTAAAAACCTACATGGGTCAGTCCAAAATCCCCAGTAGAGTCAAAAATGCATGTTTTTCAATGCCTAAGATTTTAGAAAAATTTCTCCAGAGTCTCCTTTGTAAAATGGACTGTACACATGCACACAGACATGTCTAGGTGGCCATTTAGTAGCTCACCTACCCAAAAATAGAAACAGTTCATATTTATGAAAAAAATCAAAAGTCAACCTCACATAGTAGCCAAATTACCATGGACATTTTTAGTTGAAAATCCAGGCTCACTAGGCCTCAAAAAGGATGACTAAACTGGTCAAAAAGTGCAAAATATCGCTGTCTCAGAACCTGAATTTTCTTACATCCAAATGTGCATTACAGTAAGATATGCATACATATGTAGTCAGAAAATTTTTAGCATGTCATATAGGCATATATTTTTTATATATTGCGTCTGAAAGGCCCCTGAGTAGTTCACATGCTTTTAATGGTCAAAACTTGCCAAAAAAAGACATAAAACGTTACCAGCGCTGCGCTGATCGCGTAGGAATTGACGAATTCAGAAAACAACTATCCAACCTCCGTAGATCTGAAAAAGAAGATCGAAATTTGTTTAGAACTCAAAACTGAAACTTGAAAAATGAAAAGCCCGCAACCCATTAAATAGCCCAGGTGGAAGCGCGCCCACCTGCGGCTGCCGCACCTCCATCTGCGGCACCCCAGGATGGGTCTCGTACCCTCGGGCTCAGTTCAGTTCGGGTTAAAACGGAGTTCTTATGTGCTGCCGAGTTAAATCTGAAGAAAAATCGCTACGCGATTGAGCAGTTTGTCCTGAAAATCTGCATTTAAGCAGGGGGGAATCTGATAGAAAGGGAAGCCCCATAGAGACCCTTGGTATTCATCCCGAAACCATGTCTGAGGATCAACAAAGCAAACTAGGGAAAAACTGCTCAGAAACTGTGCAAAACTGTCGAAAACTGCCACTTTCAAAGTTCGGGTACAGACCGAATCCAAGTTCAACTGTTGGCTTCACCCCAGCAAAGTTCGGGTACAGACCGAAGCCAGATTAATCGTTGGTTCCATTCCAGTGAAATTCGAGTACAGACCAAAGCCAGTTCAACCGTTGGTTCCATTCCAGCGAAGTTCGGGTACAGACCGAAGTCAAGTTCAACCGTTGGTTTCACCCCAGCAAAGTTCGGGTACAGACCAAAGCCGGATCAACCGTTGGTTCCATTCCAGTAAAGTTCAGGTACAGACCGAAGCCAGTTCAACCGTTGGTTCCATTCGAGCAAAGTTCGGGTACAGACCGAAGCCAGATCAACCGTTGATTACATTCCAACAAAGTTTGGGTGTAGACCAAAGTCAATTTCAACCGTTGGCACAACCCCAACAAAGCATCGGGTACTGACCAATGACAGTTCAGCCGTTGGCACAACCCCAATGATGTTTGGGTACAGACCGAAGTCAATTTCAACCGTTGGCACAACCCCAGTGAAGCGTCGAGTATTGACCGATGACAGTTCAGCCATTGACATAACCCCAGCGAAGCGTCGGGTACTGACTGATGACAGTTTCAGCCGTTGGCACAACCCCAACAAAGCGTCGGGTACTCACCGATGATAGGTTCAGCCGTTGGCACAACCCCAGCGAAGTGTCGGGTACTGACCGATACATTTTAACCGGTTGCTCAGCCCTATCAAAGCTTCAAAAGTGATCTGGTGACGAAGGCAATTATAGTAATCCATCGCCAATGATGGAATCTGTTATACACATCCTCAAAAGAGAATGAGCTAAAAGATTGGATATTCAGCTCCCTACTGCAAGTTGCCAAGTGAAACCTATCATCCGGATAAAATATCAAAAAATCCCAGCAAGGTGACTCGATACCTGAGGGACAACCCCGTCAGAGGAGCCTTCTGAAACACATAAACGGAATCAACCAAGAGAGGAAATCTGCCCCTAATAATGCTGACAGATGTAGGAAACCATGGGTTTCAAACCATGGTAGCATAATAGCATCCTCATCAGAGTTAAGCAGGCTACCGTGAATAACGTCATCCCCAGCAGAAAATAACAAGAATAGATTCTGGTAACCTATCAATACATCAAGGGCTGTCCATGACAACGTTATTCCTCAGCAGATAGATGACGTAAGCAGCCGAGGCCAGCCCCGTTCCACCCAAAGACACCCAGCCTTCATAGCGACTCTGGCATTTGTCTTATTTCCAGTGTCTACTAATCTTTATCATGTCCATTCCACTACATTGCATGGACATGATAAAGAGGGGCATATGTAGACACTCGAAATTTTCCTTACCCAATATGAACACTGTGGGAGGAAAAAACCGTCAATCAAGCCAATCCCGGTACCGATACTAGGCTTTTGATCCCAATTCGATCCCCAATATCGGTAAACCCAAATTCGATCACCAATATCGGTACTCCAATCAAATTCGATCCCCAATATCGGTAACCCCAAATTCGAATCACCAATATCGGTACTCCAGTCAGCTCCGATCTCTAATCGAACAGTCAATCCAGCTCTGATCTCCAATCAGACCGTCAATCCAGCTTCGATCTCCAATCGAACCATCAATCCAGCTCCAATCTCCAATCGAACCGTCAATGTAGCTCTGATCTTCAATCAGACCGTCTATCCAGCTCCGATCTCCAATAGGACCGTCAATCCAGCTCTGATCTCCAATCAGACCGTTAATCCAGCTCCGATCTCCAATCGGACCGTCAATCAAGTTTTGATCTATAATTGGACCGTCAATCCAGCTCCGATCTCAAATAGGACCTACTATCCAGCTTTGATCTCCAATCGGATCGTCTATCCAGCTCTGATCTCCAATCGGACCGTCTATCCAGCTCCGATCTCCAATCAAACCGTCTATCCAGCTCTGATCTCTAATCGAACCGTCAATCCAGCTCCGATCTCTAATCAGACCGTCAATCCAACTCCGATCTCCAATCGAACCTTCAATTCAGCTCTGATCTAAAATTGGACCATCAATCCAGCTCCGATCTCCAATCGGACCGTCAATCCAGCTCCGATCTCCAATCGGACTATCTATCCAGCTTCGATCTCAGATCGGACCGTCTATCCAGCTCCGATCTCCAATCGGACCATCAATCCAACCCTGATCTCCAATCGAGCCATTAAGTCAAACCCTGATCTTAATATCGGGCCTTTAAATCAACCTCGGCAGTAATCCAAGATGTACAAGTCAGCCCCAACATCAACCCGGGAGGTACTGATCAATCCCGATCTTAATATCAGGCCATCAAGTCAGATCCGACGTCAACCCGGGAGGTACAGGTTAACCTTGACATCAACCTAGGATGTGTCAAGTCATCCCCGGTCTCAGCACAGGAAGTACAGATCAGCCCCAGCATCAATCCGAGAAGTACAATTCAGCCCTAGAGATAACCTTGGAAGCCAGATCCACCAAGGACCACCCCGGAAGGGGCAAAACAGTCATTTTATCAACTCTCATTCGATTCGGTCAAACTTAAGCCAAATTAATGCCATCAAAGTTAGAATGAACCTTAACGACGATCCCGAGTGTAAACGACGCAAAACAGCTCAACGAACAAACTGTGGGGAATCGAAGACCTGGTTATGAACCATGTGTTCTCAAACCCGGAAAACGTTTTATCCCATGTCATTGCAACACTCTCGGTGAGGGCTTTTCGAAAAGGTATCGCACGCCTCAAATGGACGCTCCGATCAAAAGTTAGAAAGTTTTGACTTCAACTGCGCGTTGTCCGGAGTGCACGTACTTCGAGACAACAGAACCCGGCATCACAGGCCCCACCAAGGGAGCCGCACCTCTACCTGCAGCAGCAGCAGGTAGAGTGGATGCTCCCTGGTCTATAAATATGAGGCTTGTTTTCATCAAAATTTGGTATATTTTTTTACATAAGCAGATTTTCTGGCACTTTTACAATTCGAATTGATGATCCGTCAGCTCCAGCAGCTTCAATGCACTAGCACACATGTTCTGGCAACTTCGCCGAACTGGGTTATCTTCCCAGTCCGGGTTAGGCCCTTTTTTATATATATTTAACTGTATATATACTAATATTTCAATAATGTCAAGCCCGAATGTCAAATCCGAGGTAGCATACCGCTTTTATATATATTTACGCATCTATGAGCGATTTTTCACCATAACTGGTCCTCCGTATCAGTCTTGGTTGACTACATTTCTGTCAATATATATTTTAATTCAGTCTGGGCACCGGCGTGAAAACCCATTGCCCTTTATACTATTTTTGCACACTTCGTTATACTAGGTGATCTCCCCAGTTACTAGTTGACTACTTTTCTACAATTTACATTCCAGTCTGACCTGGACTATTTCATGGCCTTTATACTATTTTTTGCACACTTTGCCGTACTGGGTGATCTCCCCAGTCACTGGTTGACTACTTTTCTGTACATTTACATTCCAGTTCGGCCTAGATCATTCTATGGCCTTTTTACTGCTTTTATATATATTTATGCATATATAAGCATCCTTTACCATCACTGGTCCTCTTCCCAGTCTTGGTTGACTACGTTTTTGTCAATATATATATATATATATATATATATATATATATATTTCAATTTCAGTCTTGGCACCGGCGTGAAAACCCTTCGCCCTTTACAGCTTTTATATATATTTGTATATATATATTGCTCTACTCGTTTTCTATTCAACAGCTGCTGTAAATATTCATCTTATATGAATTGACACTGATATATCTGCAGGCGGACTAGATTTATTTAAATCTCACCAATTCTAGTTTTCAAACGGTTCAAAACCTCCAGACTGAACCGGGAAGCTAGAATGGCTGAGATTTTCTAAAATCTAGCTTTCTTTCTAGTTTCAGCTTCAAAAGCAACCTGGCGTCCCTTAGATTGCTATCTAGTGGGAACGAGATGCTTTGGCCATGCGGACTATGATTTACTGAATGAATCCTCGGTTCTAGCAATTTTGGGATATTTATCTATTTCTGTACAAATTTGAACTGTGCAGGTTTTGACTATTCATATGTGAGCCTAGGAATCGTGGGATTCACGATCAAAACGATCGGAATCTGATTCCCATGATGGACAAACTCCGATTTACAAATGTACCCTGCCCATTTTTCTGTAGAAATGTACATGTAAACAGACCTTAAAATGGTTATCCGGATTTAAGTGTCTCAATATAATGAAAAATGTCGATTGTCGTGTCAGCGTGCCTCCGATGGTTTTTATACCCATGAGGAGACCGACACTTGTATATTCTGTGGTCAAGGATGCTTCGCAGCCCGGCAAATCACCATTCACATGCAGCCTTAAGGCTACAAAGATAAAATTGGAAGTATCAACAGGCTTTAGGTTCCTATGGCAGCGTAAGGGTTTGATAAACCAGCTTTCAAAACATCATTTTCAAATCAATCAAAAGAAAAGCATTTCAAGAAAATCAAATTAAATGCTTTTGCAAATCAAATCAAAGATTGATTTTTAAATCAAATCAAACCCTTCGTATATAGGTTCAACGAAGCAAAGCACAACTTTCAATCAATCAAATCAATATGCCAATTTTCAAACAGCATTCACTCACGCATTCCAGTTTTAAAAGGAAATATTGAAAAGATGTGGTACCGTGTTTACACGGGAGTCGTGGAGTGCCTAGCACCTTCCCCACACTTAATCAAGCCCCCGAGCTCAAAACTTTGTTTTCAAAGATCAAGTTTTGACAGTGTCCAGCAATTGGGTCACTTTCAAACAAAACTCGATTGAGTTGGTACAACCATCTCAAATCTACCAACTGGCGACTCTGTAAAACGTTCAAATTGTCGACATGCTACATGTTGGCCTTTCTCCTAAAAAACCCTTTAAACCTTTTTTCTAAATAAAAAGAGTGAGGGTAGAGAGAACTTAGGAAAATAGATTAAAATATCCGGGTTGTTGTTAATCACTTTCGCGATCATTAAACACGTGCAAGTATACACGGTCTAACAAGTAATACAGTGATAAGAAAAAATTGATCCCATGAGGAACCAAATCCTAAAATATACCAAGCATTGACTTTATATCGCTTAAGTCAGGTCTGAACAGAATAAAAAGAAAGATTTGTAATTACACTAGTTAAAACTAATTATCAAAGAAAGTAAATGGATAACGATGGGAAATCAAAGGCTATCAAGCTAAGATTATAATATCACCCCACACTAGCATTCTGTCGAACATATGGTGTGCTATGTTTCATCAAATCTCCTAACCCTCTCTCTATGGTCTAAATGGTCACGACGGATTGTCGACCAAGAACTCACAAGTACTCACACCCCTCTTCCAAGGTAAGTATGAGCATATCCTCTCTAATCCACCCAAAAGGGAATAAAAATAGAGGAACATCCAAGCTATGGGAATAACCACCCATTCCTAAGCAAATTATCCCTAACAAAGAATTAAGCAAAGGTTCTTGATAGGTCACACATGGCCACAGGTATATTCCTATCCTATGGACAACATATGCCAACATATAATGGTCTCAATCTATAATTCATTTCCAATCCTTGTAGATTACCAACAATCACTTGGTTCCTTAGCAAATTGAACAATAAGCATATATATTGAACCAACCCATATGGTGCCAACCAAAGAGATAAAGAAATTCAATTCAAAGAGACAAAGGGATCCATTATAATCTTAGAGTAAATAATTAGTTCATAGCTAGTAAACTAATCAAAAGTAGCAACAATAACAACATCCATAATTACAAAATCAAAGGAAAGTCTAGAGAAGAATAAACTCTATCACAGCTTTCTTCAATCTCCAAGAACTCCCTCCAATTTGCCTTCCAATCCGTGTTGTTAAGATGCTCTTGAGCTCCAAGGAATCCCCATATATCCCTACCTATATGTACAAACTAAACTAAGCTAAAGAGAATCAAGAGAAAAGAGAAAATGGAGTTAATCTCCTTTTTAAACCTAAGAAACACCTATCTTGGAGGAGAGGGAGGCTGCCCAAAAGAAGAAGATCTAAAATGCTCCCGCTGCTAGGTCATTTAAAGCCTTTTTCAGCCAAAAGATCGAAGCTTGGCGTTGCGGCGCCAGCTTTTTAGCTTTGTTCGGGCGCTGCGGCACTAGTCTAGGGCTTCTTAGTCAAGACGGAGCATTGCGGCGCTGCGTTAGTAAGGGCAATGGGGCGCTGCGGCGCTGACCATGCAGGGTATGAAGGAAGGGCTGGCGCTGCGACTCCAGATTAATGCTTGGCCTGGGCGCTGCGACACTAGGTGATCAGGGAATTGAGAAGCCTCTGGCGCTGCGACGCCAGGTCTAGAGAAATGACCACTTTGCCCTGAAAAGCTGGATTTGACCTAAACCTCCTACAAAACACAACTTAAATAAAATAATAACAAAATAATATAAAAGTAATAAAAAGGAATAAGAACAAGCATTTTTTTAAGTCTAAAAGTAGTCGATTCGTGGATATAAATCCCACTTATCAAATACCCCCAAACTTGAGCCTTTGCTTGTCCTCAAGCAAAAATATGATAAACATACTATAAAATTAACTATACTACGAATAAGACTAACTACTATGTACCTGTATTGCAGCCTCAAGGATAAGAATAACAATTTCAAAATGGAAGCAAATTAATAAACATGGCTCGATCAAATATCTAGTTTAAACTGCTACTGATCCATATCTGTGCGTGTGTAAATACCAACTATTCTAACCAGTTATAATTCAAAAACATAGACAATTGCACAAAGGAAAATGCATACTAAAATGCTCAAGTTACGTCAAGAATTTAGATAAAGACTCAAATGCAAGGACATGCCATTCAGTATTAACATAATAACGGCTAGACATGACTTGTGCAAAATTCGGCTATCTTAGGCTGAGTTACCCATGTAACGAATTTTTGATCAGTGACTCCCAAGCTAGAAGGCTTTAGGGCACTAAGCGTAGAACACCCCTCAGAATCTAATAATTTAAATAAAACTAGCCACATAGCCAAACTTAAGCCAACTAGAATTTTCTTTTCCGTTATATCAATCTTTAACTATAAGCATGACCGTGCAATGTCTAATCACATCAGGCTTTTCAGAGTCACCCATGTAACAAGCTTTTGATCAATGACTCCCAAACCAAATGGCTTTAGGGCATTAGGTGTAAAACACCCCTAAGGATCTATTAACTCGAGTAACAAAGGCCATGTAATCAACTTGGTCAACTCAGTTTTATCGATTTATTCTTTGATCATTATTCTTTTCTTCTTCTTTTTTTATATATGCTATTAGACCATGAATGCGTCCGAAGTTGCATAAGGACCTAAATCTTACTACATCGACTCACTTAAGTTCGCAAGAGCAAAAGCAAAAAATTTCCGTCTAAATTACCAATGAAGTCTAAAATGAAACACAACTAATTATCACAGTTGGTATGTGCTCGAAAATTAGATAGGATCAACAGCAGTATTAACTAAAAAACAATCTAAGACTAATTTACACTTGCTTGACCATTTAGACAAAGCCATAACACACATATCATTAACCACAATTAAAAATTTACTAAATATAACCCTCCAATCATATAAACAATTAAAAATTGGGTTCAAAAACTAACATGGATACAAATAAGCATTAAGCAATCACAATTAATCCATGTATCCAAAAACATGTGGAGAGTATCTACACGGCTATCAAAAGTACAAAAAAACCACATGCAACATTACTGAAAACATACTAACTTCTATAATAAATGGAACAGAGATAATATAATATTAACAAAATGAAAAGGGGTGAAGAATGATACTGAGGTGGGCGTGCCTCCCCACCGAGCGCTTGGTTTACAGTCGATAGCCCGACTCTTCATGGTTATTCTCAGTCGGGCTCATAAGCAAAGAAAACTTTTTCATACCGTCTCTTAGTCTTTTCTTTGATTAGCTTGGCGAACATGGCCAAATGGCGAGCCTCGTACTTCACTTCATCCATTGGCACGAAAAATCGTTCCAAACTTGAATTATCCACTAATTCACCTCTTTTATCAAAATAGAAGCATTCTTCATACATAATCGAGCCCCTTGGGATTGCCACAACATTGAGTGTGATTCTAGCTTTTTCATCGATCTTGACCACACACTCTACCCTAATCTTCTCCATCTCTACCTCAGATATCTCCGGATGCTCCAGAAGCTCAACAACCTCATTATTTTCAGTAACAAGGAGACTCGTCGTCATATATTTGCATATCCATTCTGAAATACTCTCCAACCTCCTTTTTGTGATCAGTAACAGGCGGTAGATTGCTTTGCAGTGGATTCATCACAGCTTCAACAAGTTTTCCCATATGTATCTCAAGAGTTCTCAATGATGCTTCTTGGTTGTTCAATAAGGCTTCTTGGCTTGTCATTCGAATTTCATTCTGCTCTATGAATTTGGTTAGGAGATCCTTTAGCCTTCTCTCATCTTCTGGCTTAAAGGCCATGGAAAGAACCTCTTCCAAATTAGAAACATACTCATTCAGCGACGGAGATTGGTACTCATATTCTGGTGGGTAAGAGAAATTTGGATTATAGCACTGCTCTTGACTGTAGTCCCAAGAATTTGGATACTCTTGAAAATTAAGATGAAAGTACGTTGATTAGTAGTCAGCTTCAGTCTGACAGTAGGAATTCTAAGGAAACAATTGTGTCGTCCTCTCAAAAGACCAATGATAGTTTTGCTCCATTTCTGAAATTACTTAAAAATAAAAACAAATTAAAAGCAACTATACAAGTTCAAATCAAGACAAAATTAATTAAATCAAGGTTGGACTATAATAGAATAAATAGTTCCCCGGCAACGGCGCCAAAAACTTGATGGTCGGCGAACCGATCACTAAACACACGCAAGTATACACAATCTAACAAGTAATACAGTGATAAGAAAAAGTCGATCCCACAAGGAACTAAATCCTAAAATATACCAAGCATTGGCTTTATATCGCTTAAGTCAGGTCTGAACAGAATAAAAAGGAAGATTTGTAATTACACTAGTTAAAACTAATTATCAAAGCAAGTAAATGGATAACAATGGGAAATCAAAGGCTATCAAGCTAAGATTATAATATCACCCCACACTAGCATTCTGTCGCACACATGGTGTGCTATGTTTCATCAAATCTCCTAACCCTCTCTCTATGGTCTAAATGGTCACGACGGATTGTCGACCAAGAACTCACAAGTACTCACACCCCTCTTCCAAGGTAAGTATGAGCATATCATCTCTAATCCACCCAAAAGGGAATAAAAATAGAGGAACTTCCAAGCTATGGGAATAACCACTCATTCCTAAGCAAATTACCCCTAATAAAGAATTAAGCAAAGGTTCTTGATAGGTCACACATGGCCTATTCCTATCCTATGGACAACATATGCCAACATATAATGGTCTCAATCTATAATTCATTTCCAATCTTTGTAGATTACCAACAATCACTTGGTTCCTTAGCAAATTGAACAATAAGCATATATATTGAACCAACCCATATGGTGCCAACCAAAGAGATAAAGAAATTCAATTCAAAGAGACAAAGGGATCCATTATAATCTTAGAGCAAATAATTAGTTTATAGCTAGTAAACTAATCAAAAGTAGCAACAATAACAACATTCATAATTACAAAATCAAAGGAAAGACTAGAGAAGAATAAACTCTGTCACAACTTTCTTTAATCTCCAAGAACTCCCTCCAATTTGCCTTCTGATCCATGTCGTTAAGATGCTATTGAGCTCCAAGGAATCCCCATCTATCCCTACTTATATGTACAAACTAAACTAAGCTAAAGAGAATCAAGAGAAAAGAGAAAATAGAGTTAATCTCCTTTTTAAACTAAGAAAAACCTATCTTGGAGGAGAGGGAGGCTGCCCAAAAGAAGAAGATCTAAAATGCTCCAACTGCTAGGTCATTTAAAGCCCTTTTTAGCCAAAAGACCGGAGCTGGCGTTGCGGCGCCAGTTTTTTAGCTTTGTTCGGGCACTGCGGCGCTGGTCTAGGGCTTCTTGGTCAAGACGGGGCGCTGGGGCGCTGCGGCGCTGCGTTAGTAAGGGCAGTGGGGCGTTGCGGCGCTGACCATTGTAGGGTCTGAAGGAAGGGCTAGCTCTGCTGCGCCAGATTAATGCTTGGCCTGGGCGCTACGGCGCTAGGTGATCAGGGAATTGAGAAGCCTCTAGCGCTGCGGCGCCAGAATATATAGGCCTGCCGGCGCTGCGGCACCAGGTCTAGAGAAATGAGCAATTTGCCTTGAAAAGCTGGATTTGACCTAAACCTCCTGCAAAAAACAAATTAAACAAAATACTATAAAAAGCAATAAAAAGGAATAACAAGCATTTTTTTAAGTCTAAAAGTAGTCGAGTCATGGATATAAATCCCACTTATCAGTTGTGACCCGACCCGCGAATTTTTTAAACCAACATCGACAAGCATCATGTAGATAATTAAATGCTTTTAATTAAATAACTCTTTTATTAATAAATGAATAAGATTGTTACAAAGTATATGCTTTATCATCAAACATGATTGGCTTGTGTGCATATTACTTTTAATCTCCCACTTGCACTAAAGTCAATCGCCATGGTATCTAATACTCTTTCTCTCTAAGTGACGATTATCCTTCTGTTGGATAAGCTTCAGTAAATGGATATGTAATGTTGTTCTTGAGAGTTCACTATCTCTATAGTGACTTCTCCTCTTTCAATGATTTCTTTAATCAAATGAAAGTGTCGCAATACATGTTTGGATCCAAGATGAGACTTAGGAACTATTCCTAGTTCTGTAATGAACATTTCATCCGAAACATCAACTTGCTACTTCATTTACAGCTATATACTTTGTCTCTATCACTACAGAACAACTCTTTGCTGTTTGGAATCTTTCCAATTCACTGCACCACCTTTCAAGGTAACGACTTACCCTAAAATGGATTTGTTATCATCTTGATCAGTTAGAAAAAACTTGAGTCTGTTTAGTCCTCTAGTTAATTCAGACCCATCATAAATCATGATTACATCCTTAGTGTCAGTTAAGTACTTTAAGATGTTTTGCACTGTCTTACAGTGATCTTCTCCATGATATGACTACATGATAGTAACTCATGCGATCTCTCTTTTATTGAGGATAATTTAGAGAGGTACACTCCACGGTTCATCATCATGAGACCTTTCTTGGAGTTTGTCATGCTAAATGCCTTTAGCATCAAATGAATATACGTTCCTTGAGTCAAGCCGAGCATCTTTTAAATCTATTAATGTAGATCCCCAAAATTTAGGATTCTCCACCCAAATCATTCATGGAGGAATGCTTAGATAACTTTATCTTTACTGATTATAACATTTGTATGTCATTCCGTATTAGTAGTATATCATTATATAATACAAGGAATGTTACAGCGCTCCCACTGAGCCTTTTGTACACGCCAGGTTCATTCCTATTTTTGATATAAAAAAAAAAAAATTTGTCTCATCAAAACGAATGTTCCATCTTTGAGAAGCTTGTTTCAATCCATAAATGGATTGTTGTAGCTCATATACATGATTTGCTTTAACCATTGAAACAAATCCATCTGGTTGTATCATACATGCATTCTCCACTAATAATATATATATTTGAGAAAGGGCGTCTCCACGTCTATTTGCCAAATTTAGTAATAATAAGCTACAGTCGCAAGTAAATTTCGCGATGCTTCAAAGATCCATTTTTAAATTTTATGGTTATCTACCATTTCTCTGAGTGTCTACAACTCTTAGCCTTATCGTATATAACTAGATCATCATCCTTTATGATGGGTACCTCATCATCATCATGTATGATGAATCCATACCTCCCAGGTATCTTCAGTACTATTCTAGATTTACGATTCGGTTGAGGTATAATAGGTCTATCTACAGGTTCCTCCTTTTGACTAATAGTGATTTGTGGTTCTTGAACTCCTTCAAGATCTAATATCCTCCCACTAGCCCATCAATGATAAACACTTTTATCTTAGAAGGCAACGTGTTTCGCAATAAATACCTTTGCTAAGTAGGATTATAGAACATATACCCTAAATTTACTTTAGGATGTCCCATAAATCTGTACTTGTCAAATGTTGTCCCAAGCATATCCTTTCAAAACCTTTTCACATAAGCTGGACAACCCTTTATCTTAACATACTTAAGACTAGGAATCCTCCCTGTCCATAACTCTAATGAAGTCTTGGGGACGGATTTTGAGGTTACCTTGTTTTATAGATATGCAGCCGTTTCTAAGGTATTTAGCTAGAAGGATACTGGAATGTCGGTAAAATCATTATGGACCGCACAATGTCCAACAAGGTACGATTTTTCCTTATAGATACACCAATCAGTTATTCTGTATCAGGAAGCGTTCATTGTGAGAAAACCATTTAAGCTTATCTTAGAACTTATTGCACAAGTATTTATTCCTCGATCCAATCGAAGAATCATAATACCTTGCCAATTATTTTTACTTTAGAATTCTTTGAACCTTTCAAATGATTCAGACTTGTATTTGACCAAATACAAATATTCACCTTTTTGAATGATCGTCTCCTTTTCTTTTACTAGTTTATTCAATTTTAAAAAAAAATTCATGTAAGTCAAGTATGTTAAGTCCATTCAGTAAATTGTTAATTATTTAATCTAATGGACTTGCCCGTAGACAGCGCTAAAAAATAAGTTCCTGTAGTTAATGAACCAACCAATGCTCCATTCCCACATGCAGGAAGACTTTCCCTTGTTTAGCTTTCTACTTCTGCTTAGTCCCTTCATAAATCTGCATTTATGAGAACTATAGCCGGTATCCTATACCCAAGTAGAATTTTTACTTACTGAAAGATTTATTTCAATAATTGATAAACCTGTATATGTAACCGAAGCTTCACGAAGCTTCTTCTGGTTAGCCTCTGCCAGATACTTCTCGCAGTTTCTATTCTAGTGTTCAGGCTTATTGTAGTGGAAGCAAACTCCTTTGATATCCATATCATTTTTGTTCTTATTATCCTTTGTATTTACCTTTCTATTTACCTTCTTTAAATCGTTCTTCTTTTCAAAAGATCCTTTGGCCCCTACCAGTAAGACCTTGTCTTTCTTGGTTGGAAAGTGACTCTTCAACAGTTTTTCACCATGTTTAAGCAAATTAGCGAGTCTGACATCTAGCTTGTACATCTGAAAATTCACAACAATTGTGAGAAGGAGTCCGGGAGTGAGTGCAAGATCAAATCTTGGTTCAATTTTTCATTCATGACAAAACCTAGTTGTCCTATTTGTTCAATCAGATTGATCATCTTAAGGACATGTGTCTTTACTGTAGTACCATCTGTCATTCTAGATTGAAGAACTCCTTAGATATCTGATATCTATTAGTCCTACTTTCCTCACCATTCAACTCTTTGAAGTATAGGAATATAGTAGGAGCATCCATAGTTTCATGCTAACGCTGAAGCTCGTTACTCATGGATGCGAGCATGATGCATTGAGCTAACTATGCATCATATTGCTACTTTCTAAAAGTAGCAATCTCTTCCTCACAGTCATTTTCTGCAACCATTACAAGGATAGGCTTATTGAGGACATAAGATAGCTTTTCAGCCTTAAAAACTATTCTCAAATTCCTTAACCAATCCATTTAATTCGGTTCGGTTAATTAGCATCTAATATACTACGCAGTAATAGTAATTTATACATTGTAAAATTCTGTAAATAAATTTGTAATTAACAACATTATAGCTTACATTCATTTATTAATTACCAAAATAAATTAGGTCTTGTTTTAAATTGGTATCTCCCACTATTTTCATCAAACTATATTACCCTCAAAATATATAGTTCGGGCAAATCTAATTAAAGATTTGCTAGTGAGAATAAGGATCACATTTCAAATGTATATAGCCTTGTGGTGACACAACAAACTATATATAAATAAATAAGTAGACAACTCTTGTCAATTACATCATCATGTAACTCCTTTTGCCTCTTAGATTATTTTAATCAAGTGGTGACACATCCAAATCAAAATTATCTAAGTTAAGTCCAACCTAGCACTTCCATATATTCAAAAGAAAAACACTGTCCTTGTGGTGACATGACAAAATAATATTGTTTAGTCTATTTATAAGCATTAAATGTCATAAAATAAGATCTTAAATATTTAATACTTGCCTTGTGGTGATATAACAAACTCATATTAAATATTTAATACTCTATTAATTTTATCATGCTAAAAGGCGGCGTTCGATATTTCAAATATCGTTGAACGCTTAGGACTTAATATAAATTCTTTTAGGGGTTTGTTATTATTGTCTCATCTTGTTTAGCGTGCATGCATATATATATATAGTATAAGCATGAATATAGAATACTATATTCTACCCGAATTGATTATGGACATTATTCTAGTTTTGTTCACTAGAGCCACCAAGTGAACCAAAAGGTCAAACCTAGGGGTGCAATAATTAAATTTAAATATAACTATTATATTTAAATCTTGGGCTCCATTACAAACGGGTCTTCTTGTGCTCATTGCTCCTTGATCTCCAATTCTTCAAGATAATTTTAACTAATCATATTACATAAACTATTTACATTAAATAGGAACCTTGATCAGCAGTCAAGTAGAAGTACATAGGAGGGAGATAGAATTTACATCAAAAAAAATTAGAGAAGACGAGGTACGCAGACCCCATTTAATAAAACACATACATTCATGCATCCAACTAAAATAAAACCCAATCATATTGGTCAATAGTCCATAATCAACCCTATTTATTATCATACACATCAACATATGTATAAATAAATAAAACATTCATCTCACAAATAATAAACATTCAATATATACATTGATATCAATTTAATAGGCAATTTTAGTTAGCATAAAATTTAATTCTGAATTAAAATAAACTCTTTTATTTTAATCTAAATTTAAATCAAAATAAACTTTTTATTTTAATTTATCCATTTTTAAATAAAAATAAACTCCTTTATTTTTAATCAAATTATTTAATAAAAATAAACTCCTTTATTTTAATTAATATGGAATCCAATTCCAAGTCAAAATAAACTACATTATTTAAATTTTAAAACTGTTATGGAAAAAACAAAATATATGAAATCCAATTTCTTATCAAAATAAACTTCTTTATTTTGATTAATATGAAATCATATTTCATATCTAAATAAACTCCTTTATTTAGGGAAACATGGAATCTCTTTTCCTAATCGCAAATAAACTCCTTTATTTTTAGGAAACATGGAATTCAATTTCAATTCCAATTAGTTATCATGGAATCCAATTCTAACTCAAATTAGTTAGAATGAAATTAAATTCTAATTAAAATAAACATCTTTATTTTAATCCAATTATAAATATAATAAACTCCTTTATTAATATGGAATTACAGGAAAACATATAATTTTAATTTTAATTAAAATAACCTTTTATCTTAATTAGAAATCAAATTATAAAAAAAATTCTTTTCCTGGTGACCGGCGTTGCGGCGCCGCTTTTGTACTAGAAAGGGGGCGCTGCAGCGCCGCGTCACCGTTTCCAGGATCTAAACCGGCGCTGCAACGCTTCCTGGTACCCGAGGAACCTGACCCGACTGTTGGCTTGTTTCGGTGTTAACAAAATAGACATACACAGGCAAGTGCACGTGATCCACAAGTAATATATGATAAGTAAAGTATCGTTCCCACGGAAAAAAAATAATTATTTCTAATCTAACATGCAACAACTTTGTAATTATTTCTATCTTCTTAAACGAGTGAATAAGAAGCAAATTGATAACTAGAATGATTATAAACTAACAAACTAATTAACAAGCGACTGATTCAAATTGGGAAGATATGGGATTCTAACTTCACTTAATGCATCATTCAGATTATACACCTCTTGTTAAACCTAATTGAGTATTTTGGATTGCTAATTGAGAGCACAAAGGTGAAACATGGCTATCTTTCTATATACCATGCCCATATCACATAAAATCCACAAAAGAGATAGAATTTATATGAACATCCGATATTACCTAACTCACTGTATTTCTATGTGACTTACAAGTAATATAGATTTAAGTGCAAGCTCTCTCGAATGACTACACGAGGAAAGCCGGTATATGTCTATCCGGATTACGAATCATAACATCTATCACACGTAAAAGTCATGAACACATGCTAATATGGCTAAATCTGAATTTATACTTCCTTTTCTAATTTCATACAAATTAATACGGTAGATGGTGATCTAGCATCTAAACAATTAAAACAACCATATTAGGCAACCCATCCATACTCAATCAAGTGCAACAAAGAGGCATAGAAATCTGAACTAAGCAAAAAGGTCCATTAGAATCCCATAATGGTGATTAGTTCATCTCTGAAACAATAACCATTATGGGAATTTGTTCAAGCATTGAGATATAATATGGAAGCAAAAAGAATAAAGGGAATAAGAAATTGCAAATCTGCTATTTCTACGTCCAAAGTAAACCTTCAAAGCCAAGTTCAAATCCACAATCAACCAAATCCAAAATCCTAAGTATGAAAATCTATCAAGGAATCAAGAGAGAAGCCAAAAGAGTAGAAGAATAGCTAAGAACTCTCCATGACTCTCCAAAAACCTAGAATAATAAAAAAATGATTAAAAGATAGTCTCGTAACTTATAATTACACCCTTATATGGAAAAACACGTCACAGGAATTTTTAAGTAAAAGTTAACGCTGGACAATATTCCTCTAGCGTGGCCGCGCCACCCTGTAAGCAAATAGAGGCACGGGCGCGGGCGCGCAGCTCCTGGCTGAGATTTCCTCCTAGTGCGGGCGAGCTGACTTCGTTCTTCATGCTGGCACGGCCGCGCTGCTGGGCTTGGCCGCGCTGCTGGGCTTTTTCTGCAGATTGTGTTAATCCTTTGTTGGTGCACTGCTCTTGATCCAATTGATGTTGCACTTAGTCCTTGCACTTCATTTGCCATGATCACTTTCCCATGTTGGTTCCATCTTCAGTCCATCTCAAGCATGCCATCTTGCCATCATATCCATGCCATTCATGCCATTTGCTTACATTAGAGTTTCCTTCATGTAACCTACAAAGTAAAGATAAAATGCATCAAAAGTAACTAAAAAATCTTGAGATTAAGCTATAGTTCCAGCAAGTAGATAGCCAATAAGTAGGTATAAAACCTACTTATCAAATACCCCCAAACTTGAACTATTGCTTGCCCTCAAGCAACAAACACAAATACAATTTACATGCTATGCAATTATACTATTATGACAATGAATCCCAATTTTAACAGTCCAGTTATGAGTTCCAATAAGATGTGCCTCAGAGAAATAACAAGATCAATGAACAAAGCGTCAAACCAAGCTAAAGTCATAAGGACATACAATCCGAAAATCACAACCTGTTGACAATGATGTAGTGTGTGTGTGCGCGCTATATCCATAAATAAGCTTGATAAAGGTGAAAATTCCACATACTATGCTTCTAAGGAAGAAAACTGAGGTTTTAAGTCAAGAAATTTGAGCATATATGAAACAACAACCAATTCAACACATCAATCCAAACTAAGGGTCAACAAAGGGTTTATTCTGCTTTTATTCACGCACGAGGGCGATATTCGCACTTTCTCGTGGTTACACCTGACTGTGCAATGCCAAGCCCTCGTAGACTTTTCAATGATACCCATTTAATGAGATTTCGACCAACGACTCTCAAACCATAAGGCTTTAGGGCGCTGGGTGTAGAGACAATCCCCTAGGGCGTACTTGCTCGAGTATCAGAGGCCACAAGACTTAGCTAGCCAAGATGTTTATTCTATTTTTTTTCTTTTTCTCATTTTCTTTTATTTTCTTTTTCTTTTACTTTTTTTCTTTTTAGCATGCATATCCAATGTTTTCCCCCAAACTTGAATTTCTGTGTCATTATGGTTATTACTCATTTTCTACACAATTCTATCATTAAAAATAAATTTTTCCCCTCAGACGACAAGCATGTGCTAATCTAACCAACAAGCAGATAATAACAATGTCGTGCTATCCGGTAACATCAAAGCAACAGGTAGGGACTACATCATGTATGAGATTATAACTAAACTTAAGTTATCAACTGAGTTCAAAAATCTATAAAATTTTAATATCATCATCGGCCATACTGGAATTCAACAGACTCAACCATGGGATTATGTTATGCAATGCAACTAAACACATAACTAATTAAACAAAACAAAAGAAAACTGAAAAAAAAAATCATGCAAAAAAACTACAAGTAGTAAAATGCAAACTACTATGCAACCTAAACATGCAATTAATACTATGTGAAATTAATATTATATTCAACTAACTACTAACTACAACCCAATACCCCCAAACTTAAGATATACATTGTCCTCAATGGAGATAAAGGGCTAGAAACTCCCCTAAGTATCGGCATAGCCACCTGACTGTGACTCGGGTGGAAAATCTGGCGGTGGATAAGGCATAGTGGAGCCGAACACTGGCCACTCCACAACCGTCCCCTGCTGTGCAAAAACCTCACCCAGTGCACGGGATATCCATTGACATAGGTCGTGAAGTTATAGTGAAGCGCGTCCATCCTCGCCTGCAGATGCCTCATCTGGCGATCATGTCTCGCTGTATTGGCTTAAGGAGGGTCGGCTGCCTCTGATGGCTGTGGTGGAGCCACTGGTGGAGGAGTAGGTAATATAAACCCTTTGCCCCTAAGATGTGCCGTGCCACCACCCCACTCTACAAATTTCTTGATCGTGGCATGATTGATGTCCTGGCTCGGCATTTGCACCTGTTTGTCATCCCATTTAATGCCAGCCTGGGCACACAGATGCGTCACGACTGAAGCGTGCGGAATCCCCCAGGTGGTACTGGCCCGCATGTAACGCAGCATGGACTGATGGATTAAATGTCCCACACTGATACACTTGCCCGTGATGATGCCCCACAGAATAATGGCTCTCTCAGTCGTGATATCATGCTGGTGAGTGGAAGGCATCAGATTGGAGCATATGAAAAGATTCAACGCCTTTGCATATCGATTCAGGGCTGAGCTGGGGAAGTTGGTGTGCGTATCTGTGCCCGGCTTATAATTCCACTTGGTGCCGGGCACGCATAACTCTGTGATCACCATATCCAAGTCCCTCTAAAAACGTTCAGCTTCAACCCAGTTCACTTGGCCAGCCGGGAGAGTAGACAAATGATACACTTCATAGATCGCCAGCGGAAGGTAATTGACTTGTATGCCCCGGACGAAAGAAATGTCGCTTTGTGTCTCCTAGGCGTTTGCATAAAATTCCTGCACGATAGCCGACGGTGCAGCCGCAGGTGTTACCACAACCCCAAACCAAGACCTTTTCCTAATCATAACTAGCATCTGTCCATCCGCCTTGGCTGGCTTCAGACCCCTTTGTCTTTGGGACTGTCTTATAGTACTGAGTTTGCGCCGCAAGACTGATGAACCTCGACGTGTCCAGCATATCCTCACCTGGACTACTGTTGGAGGATACAGATGGAGTGCGTGAGCAAGCTCTTTTTGGACCCATGATACTTGTAGAATTTTTTTTCTTTCAAACCCTAAATTGAATTGCACAAGAACAACCCCCACTTTTGCCTCTGAAATCTACTGCACAACCCTAACTGATGCAAACCTTGTGTATGTAAACCCTAGCTTTGAAGAAATTAAATTTGGAGAATGGTATGATATAGTGGATGCTAAGGTTAGCTTTATAGAGACTTGTATATGGAGGAGATATGGGCGTAGAGGCTAGGGTTAGACAGGACGTGAGAATGATGGAGTAATGGAGGAGAGATAGTGGGTTTGAGTGTATATGATGGAGAGGATTGGTTCTATCGGTATGGTGTAGTAGTCGTAAAGAATTTAGATTAGGTTATGAAGAGGGTTTAGAATAGTAGAAGGAGTCTGTATATGATATGGGCTGTGTATGAGACTTCGACCAAATGACATAAGTTATAAGGCACGGATCGAATTTTAAAAATTTTAAACGTGACAGTTTTCTAGAGAATGGCGCGGGCACGCTGAGTTTGTCTTTGAGGATGGCATAGCCTCGCTTGTCAAGGCTGCTCTTTGGACTCTTTGGATATTGGCACGGGCGCGCCGCGTTTGGCTTTGAGAATGGCACGACTGCACTGCCCTGGTCCCAGCACTAATAATTTTGCAGTAAATATGGAATTGACAACCAACCAACATGCACTTTATTTCCTACATAAAAGGCATTCACAAATTAGACCTAAATTTATTCCATGCTCAAAATTGGACTATGTAAGCTGTACATATTTATCATCAAAAATGCTCTATGTGAAGCCTTTCTATACTGTGTGCAATATGCTCTTTAATCAAAAAATTTCAGAATTAAACATGGGGGGAGGAATATAGAAATGTAACAAGAATTAAACGAGAGGGAGAAGAGAGATGATGGGTTGCCTCCCATCGAGCGCTTGTTTATAGTCACTTAGCTCGACTTTCTCAGGTAAGCTCATGTATTGGAAAGGATAAAGGAGGCTTTCTGTCGATCGACTTCACCCTTATAGTAGTACTTCAACATCTGCCCATTAACCTTGAATGGTTTGTCCGGGTATTGGTCAAAAATCTCAAATGCACCGTGTGGATACACGGTTTTCACCATGAAAGGACCTGACCATCTCAATTTGAGTTTTCCCAGGAAAAGTCAAAGACGAGAGTTGAACAATAACACCACTTGCCCCGACTCAAATTTCCTTTCCATGATTTTACGGTCGTGCCACTTTTTCACCTTTTCCTTATACAGCTTTGAGTTTTCGTAAGCCTGCAGTCTGAATTCATCCAACTCATTTAATTGGAGAAGTCGCTTCTCCCCTGCAGCTTTGAGGTCGAAATTCAGCTTTTTAATGGTCCAGTAGGCCTTGTGCTCAAGTTCCATGGGAAGATGGCAAGCTTTCCCATATACCAGCTAATACAATGATATCCCCAACGATGTCTTGTACGCAGTCCTGTATGCCCACACTGCATCATCAAGTTTGAGTGACCAATCTTTCCTTGTAGGATTGATAATTTTCTCTAAGATCCTTTTTACCTCACGATTGGACACCTCAGCTTGGCAGTTCGTTTGGGGATGGTAAGTCGTGGCAACACGATGATTCACCCCATACTTTACCAATAATGCCGTAAACTATCTGTTGCAGAAATGGATGCCCTCATCACTGATGATAGCCCTTGGTGTCCCGAATCTTGTGAATATACTCTTCTGTAAAAATCTCAAGACCACCTTAGCATCATTCATTGGCAAAGCTGCTACTTCCACCCACTTGGATACATAGTCCACTGCCAGTAGGATGTACAAATTTTCGCACGATGAAACAAATGGCCCCATGAAGTCTATCCCCCAAACGTAAAATATCTCCACCTCTAGAATCATGTTCAAGGGCATTTCATTCCGTTTGGATATATTTCCTACCCGCCGGCACAAGTCACATTTTTGCACAAAATTATAAGCATCTTTAAAGAAAGTCGGCCAATAAAATCCTGCTTGAAGCACCTTGGCTGCTATCCTCTCTCCCCCATAGTGTCCCCCGTAGACTGATGCATGGAAACCCTGGAGTATAATTTTCGTCTCACTGTCTGGGATGCACCGCCTAATCATTCTGTCTGCGCACTGCTTAAACAGATAGGGCTCGTCCCACATGTACCATTTGACATCATGTAAAAACTTCTTCTTTTGGGATCTTGTCAAATCAGGAGGGATAATGTTGCTCACTAAAAAGTTTGCAAAATTCGCAAACCATGACATTTCTCCTTGCACCACAAACAACTGTTCTTCCGGGAAGGACTCATTAATCATAACTCTATCGTTCGTGTCCTTTCTCAGATTCTCTAGCCTGGATAAATGGTTCGCCACTTGGTTTTTGGTACCCTTTCTGTCTTTGATTTCCAAATCAAACTCCTACATAAGAAGAATCCATCGAATGAGACGGGGCTTTGCATCCTTCTTAGAAATCAAATACCAGATTGCAGCATGATCGGTATACACGCCTACTCATGTGCCAATCAGGTATGAACAGAATTTGTCGAATTCATATACCACTGCTAGTAGCTCCTTCTCTGTGGTAGTGTAATTAAGTTGAGCACCCATCAGGGTCTTACTGGCATAATAGATGATGTGAAAAATCTTGTCCCTGCGTTGCCCCAAAATAACTCCCACAGCGAAATCACTCTCATCACACATCAGTTCAAACGGCAAAGACCAGTCGGGAGCTGTGATAATGGGTGCCGTAGTCAATCTTTTCTTTAAGTGCTCAAAAGATGCTAAACAATCCTCGTCAAACTTAAATGGGACATCCTTCTCAAGTAAACTGGATAATGGCTTTGTGATCTTTGAGAAGTCCTTTATGAATCGACGATAGAACCCCGTATGCCCAAGGAAGCTACGGACCCCCTTCACTGAAGTTGGTGGCGGTAAGCTCTCAATAGTCTCCAGCTTGGCTCTATCCACCTCTAATCCTTTCCCTACAACCTTATGACCGAGGATAATTCCTTCCTGTACCATGAAATGACACTTTTTCCAATTCAGCACTAAATTGGTCTCAATGCACCTCTTCAATACCATAACCAGATTCTCCAAGCATATGTCACATGAGTCCCCAAAGACTGAAAAACCATCCATGAATATTTCCACATTCTGCTCAACCATATCGGAGAATATCGCCATCATACATCTCTGAAATGTGGCCGGGGCGTTGCATAAACCAAAAGACATCCTCCAAAATGCAAAAGTTCCATAGGGGCACGTGAAGTCGTCTTTTCCTGATCTTCCGGGGCTATAACTATCAACTTATACCCCGAATATCCATCTAAGAGACAATAGTAGTCATGTCCCGCCAATATATCCAACATCTGGTCAATGAATGGGAGATGGAAATGGTCCTTTCTGGTCGCCTTATTTTGTTTGCGATAGTCCATACAGACCCTCCACCCTATGACTGTTCTGGTAGGTATTAATTTGTTACTTTCATTGGAACTTACAGTCATGCCTCCCTTCTTCAGAACGTATTGCACCAGACTCACCCATGAGCTGTCTGATATTGGGTATATGATATCGGCATCCAACCACTTCAGGATTTCTTTCTTGACGACCTCTTTCATAATGGTATTTAATATCCTCTGTTGCTCTACTGTTGGCTTACTGTCATCCTCCAGAAGTATCTTGTGCATGCAGAATGAGGGGCTTATCCCCTTGATATCTGCTATGGTCCACCCAATAGCAGATTTAAATTCTCGTAACACTCGCAACAGCTTACTTTTCTGGCAAGATGTTAGTGCAGAAGCAATTATAACACGCAACTTTGACGATTCACCCAAAAATGTGTACCTTAGATGATTAGGAAGAGGTTTAAGGTCAAGAGTAGGAGGCATCTCAAGAGAAGGTTTAAAACGCTCCGATGTCTCCCCTGTATGTCCTAGTGGTTCAACCGAATCTTGAATTTTTTTCATTTGTGGCATTGTGTTCAGAATTTCTACGTATTCCACAACATCTGTATCCTTCATGTCAGAATCCCCCAGTAAAGTACTCTTTAAATGATCCATGCTCATCACTTGTTTGGCCTCTTCATTCAGTACTCTGTCAACTGCATCAATCCGAAAACACTCTTCTTCATCAATGGGGAATTTCATAGCTTTAAATACATTGAACATAACCTCTTGGTCCTGAACTCTCATTGTCAGTTCTCCCTTCTGTACGTCGATGAGAGTTCGTCCAGTAGCTAAGAACAGTCTCCCCAGAATAATCGGTATTTCCTTATCTTCCTCATAGTCCAGAATAATGAAGTCGGCAGGGAAGATAAACTTGTCCACTTTCACCAAGACATCTTCTACAATACCCCTCGGATATATGATGGACCTATCGACAAGCTGCAATGATATGTTTGTCGGCTTAGGAGCCGACAATCCCAACTGTGTAAACACCGATAGAGGCATCAGATTGATGCTTGCCCCCAAGTCACATAGGCATTTGTTGAACAATAATCTTTCAATAGAGCAAGGTATCGTGAAACTGCCTGGATCTTTGAGTTTCGGAGGTAGTTTTTGTTCCAACACTGCACTGCATTCTTCTGTTAAGGCAACTGTTTCATAGTCTTCTAGTTTCTTCTTCCTTGACAGAATGCCTTTCATAAACTTTGCATAGCTTGGCATTTATTCCAAAGCTTCAACGAAAGGTATGTTAATCTGCAGCTTCTTAAACACCTCCAAAAACTTAGCAAATTATTTATCTAGTTTCTACTTCTGTAGTCTCTGAGGGTATGGTACAAGAAGGTAGATAACTGGTGGTGTGGCACATGATTTTTTAGCTTTTTCTTGCTTCTCTGCCTCTACTACAAGCTCCCCATCCCTTTCCTCATTCAAATTAGCCTAAGAATTTTCTACAGATTGGCATGGGCGCGCCGTTTTCCCTTCTTCCTAAGGCTCAGCCGCGTCAGGCCCAATTTCTACAGTTTGCTTTCCAGATCTCAAGGTGATGACCTAACACTGTTCCTTTCCGTCCCTTTTCAGATTTGCCTCTGTATTGCTTAGTAGAGCTCCTTGTGTTCTGTTGGTCAACATATTAATCATCTAGCCCATTTGATTCTCCAATGTTTTGATAGCCACCGCTTGGCTCTTTAACATCAACATAAGCTCTTCCATTTCAGATTTCTTCTCTTGTTGTGGAGCAGAAGCTGGATGATGTTGATGTTGCTGGAATTCGGGAGGATACGACGGTCTAGGAGCATACTGTTGTTGTGGTTGAGAGTGTTGTGGTTGGTATTGTTGTTGTTGAGGTTGGTGTTGTTGTTGAGCACCTTGATTATTACTCCAACTGAAGTTGGGATGATTTTTGTTGTTCGGATGGTATGAATTCTGAAACTGATTGGTTGGCCTTTGTTAGTTACTCACAAATTGAACCGACTCTGCAGTTATAGCACATTGTTCCCTCAGGTGTGATCCCGTACATAACTCACAGACGAAGGCAACTTGCTGTACTTTGTTTTCAGCCATAGCATCAACTTTCTTTGACATCGCCACCATTTGAGCTGATAATACTGTGATGGCATCCACTTCCAATACCCCGACAACTTTTGGTTGTGGCAATCTAGATGATGGATTCTGGAAGTCATTTGCCACCATGGTCTCAATCAAATCATAAGCATCCTCATAGCTCTTTGCCCATAAAGCTCCTCCTGTGGCGGCATCAATACTCGGCCTAGATTGCCATCCCAAACCATTGTAAAACGTACTGATCACCATCCTATCTGTCATTTCGTGATGAGGACAGTTCCTTAGCATCTCCTAATATCTTTCCCAAGCCTCATACAGCGATTCTCCTTGTTGTTGCTCAAACTGAGAAAGAGCACTCCTCATCTTCTCAATTTTAGCCATAGGGAAGAATTTTGCTAGAAACTTCTGTGCTAAGTCCTCCCAAGTAGTCACCGACCCCGCTGGTAAAGAGTGAAGCCAACTCCTCGCCTTATCCCTCAAGGTGAAAAGAAAGACCCGAAACCTCACCGCATCATCAGACACATTATTATACTTAAAAGTGTTGCAAATCTCAATAAAAACTCAGAAGATGCTCGTTCGGGTCATCATTAGCTAAACCCCCAAACTGGACTATGTTCTGTACCATCTGAATTGTCCCTGGTTTTATTTCAAAGGTGTTCGCGGCTATCGCTGGCCTGACAAAACTCGACTGTAGCTCATTAATTTTTGGCATAGAATAATCTCTCAAAGCTCTATGTTCATCGGCTGCCATTTGTACCTGTATTTCAGTGTCCTCTTACGTGTCAGTAGTACGTGTATTCGCTCTCCAAGCTTTTTCGTTGATGTTATCCTGTCTAGGCACCAAGGCAGGATTTGTAGATCGAGTGTGCATAAACTAAACAAGAGTACCTGAAACAAAAGAAAAATAAAATAGAAACGAGATAAGATGTGAATAGTTTAAGTCAGACAAATTTAACTTAAATTGATGTTGAAAGTAATAAAAATAAAAACTAATCCTCGACAATGGTGCAAAAAACTTGTTGGCTTGTTTTGGTGTTAACAAAAATAGACATACACACGCAAGTGCACGTGATCCACAAGTAATATATGATAAGTAAAGTATCGTTCTCATGGAAAAAAGTAATTATTTCTAATCTAACATGTAACAACTTTGTAATTATTTCTATCTCCTTAAACGAGTGAATAAGATGCGAATTGATAACTAGAATGATTATAAACTAACAAACTAATTAACAAGCAACTGATTCAAATTGGGAAGATATGGGATTCTAACTTCACTTAATGCATCATTCAGATTATACACCTCTTGTTAAACCTAATTGAGTATTTCAGATTGCTAGTTAAGAGCACAAAGGTGAAACATGGCTATCTTTCGATATACCATGCCCATATCACACAAAATCCACAAAAGAGATAGAATTTATATGAACATCCGATATTACCTAACTCACTATATTTCTATGTGACTTACAAGTAATATATATTTAAGTGCAAGCTCTCTCGAATTACTACACGAGGTAAGCCGGTATATGTCTATCCGGATTACGAATCATAAAATCTATCACACGTAAAAGTCATGAACACATGCTAATATGGCTAAATCTGAATCTATACTTCTTTTTCCAATTTCATACAAATTAATATGGTAGATGGTGATCAAGCATCTAAACAATTAAAACAACCATATTAGGCAACGCATCCATACTCAATCAAGTGCAACAAAGAGGCATAGAAATCTAAACTAAGCAAAAAGGTCCATTAGAATCCCATAATGGTGATTAGTCCATCTCTGAAACAATAACCATTATAGGAATTTGTTCAAGCATTGAGATATAATATGGACGCAAAGAGAATCAAGGGAAAAAGAAATTGCAAATCAGCTATTTCTGTGTCCAAAGTAAACCTTCAAAGCCAAATTCAAATCCACAATCAACCAAATCCAAAACCCTAAGTATGAAAATCTATCAAGGAATCAAAAGAGAAGACAAACGAGTAGAAGAATAGCTAAGAACTCTCTGTGACTCTCCAAAAACTTAGAATAGTAAAAAAATCGATTAAAAAATAGTCTCGTAACTTGCAATTACACCCTTATATGGAAAAACACGTCACAGGAATTTTTAAGTAAAAGTCAACGCTGGTTAATATTCCTCTAGCGCGGTCGCGCCACCCCGTAAGCAAATTGGGGCACGGGCGCGTAGGTCCTAGCTGAGATTTCCTCCTTGCGCGGGCGCGCTGACTTTGTTCTTCATGCTGGCGCGACCGCGCTGCTAGGCTTTTTCTGCAGATTGTGTTAATCCTTTGCTGGTGCACTGCTCTTGATCCAATTGATGCTGCACTTAGTCCTTGCACTTCATTTGCCATAATCACTTTCCCATGTTGGTTCCATCTTCAGTCCATCTCAAGCATGCCATCTTGCCATCATATCCATGCCATTTGCTTACATTAGAGTTTCCTTCATGCAACCTACAAAATAAAGATAAAATGCATCAAAAGTAACTAAAACTCTTGAGATTAAGCTATAGTTCCAACAAGTAGATAGCCAATAAGTAGGTATAAAACCTACTTATCACCAGCGCTGCGGCTTGACAGTTTAGCTTTAGACAGATGATGCAGCGCCGCTGGGCAGAGTCAGTTTTTTTGTGTCGCGAATTGTGCAATTTTTTCCAAAAAGCTTAATTTTATGACAATAATTATGCCCAAAAAAATTATTTTAAACACATATCGAATCTGAACAATTAATAACTTGGATAAAGGTTTAGCTCTGATGCCACTGTTAGGTTTGTAAGATTCATGAACGCAATCAAATTGCATAAAATAAGCGGAAGCATGGTAAATCAGAGTTTAAAAATTTTACAAACCATATTCCCGAATCATCCTTTATGTTAGAGTTTATGCCCTAGAGGCTAATTCCTTGATGTAATTGCTTAAACAATTTTGATATTATATTTGATTGAATAAATGAATTATTTTATTATGGTTTTATTTACTGCGTTATATAAATGTTAACATAATAAAAGTCCTTAGAATAGTGATACAAATTATATGGCTTCAAGTATGTGACTTGAACATGAGATCATATAGTTACAATTAGTATCATTACTCTTAAATGTCCCTAGTCGAGTGTCATTGTTAATGGGACAACAATGATACATTGAGACTAGTATGTGGATTGACTGATGGCCAAATCTCATTGGTCATAAATATATGAGATATTGAGTCAATGCATAGGTACATGTTAGAGAACAATGTGCTGGGCAGACCCACCATGAGAATTCTACGTGGAGCATTATGCAAAGTGTCATAAGCAATTCTCATAGTGACAATGATGTAATGATCCTCCGACCTGAAATCACTATATTACTACACGAGAATTTATGTACTTTGATATCATCAAAGGCCACCTTTAATAGGGTGGACGATGAAGGTGATTATTGGGTATATCATGAATCGTGTGAGGAATATGAGTGATCTAGATGGAATTTAACCCTCCTATATATTAGGGGTGATATCCATAGGCCTCTTGATTGAGTAGGACTATGAAATGCATGGCCATGCTCAAATAGTGATTTGTTTCATATAGTCTATTCATCGATCAAGAAAACTCAGATTAAATTATGAAGAGGATGACACATTCCATGCCTCGAGTTTAATCTAGGATGTCAAGGTTAATAGGATTAAATTACATTGAAACATTGGTCACGAAAAGGTTGTATCGAATCACCGATCTTATTATTATTTGGGTAGCAGTGATGCATTACTAGATGCCGCTCACTGTTTATAATTTTATAATATGATTTTAAAATTATTGCCAACATAATAATAACCTATAGGGTCACACACTTAGAACGTAATTAAAAGGGAATTAATTTAAATTGTATGGATTTAAATATATCAATATGATTGATAGTATTTAAATTATGAATTTAAATTAATAGGATAATTTGTATATATATATATGTATATTAATTAAGTAAGACTTAATTAAGATATAATATATATATATATATAAATTCGGATTTTATATTTCTAATTGGATTAGGTTTTGGTTAATTCCTTTAACTACTATATATATGATATATCAGCCGTCTAAGGTATTTATCGATATCAAAAACCCTAGCCGCTCTTAGAGAGAGACTAGAGAGAAAAATTTCGAAAAATCCAGATCCTTGGCGGCTAGTACCGCAGCTTTCCTTGCTGCAGATCGTGTGACGATTCGCGGGACGTTCGTGTGGATACCGTAGAGGCGCAGTTCCGTTGGATTGCGTTGAGGATTCGAAGCAGTTCCAGAATCTCCATCGTCTCCTTTCAGGCTTGAATAATCGGTAAAACATATCTTAACCTCTGAATTAATATGTTTTCGCATGGATCCTGTTTTAGGGTTTCGGAAAATTTTTAATTTCCGCTGCGTTTATGTGCCGAAAACCCTACAGTGGTATCAAAGCTACTTGCGAAACGATTAATTCAGATTACGTGTTTTAATTGTATTCGTTATATATGATATATGATGATGCATGTTTACCGATCTGAAATTGAATATATGATATTCTGCATGTATGCGTAT
This sequence comes from Panax stipuleanatus, assembly GCA_020205555.1. Lineage (NCBI taxonomy): Eukaryota > Viridiplantae > Streptophyta > Magnoliopsida > Apiales > Araliaceae > Panax > Panax stipuleanatus. The sequence continues at coordinate 97,589,256 of CM035124.1, read as the reverse complement.
TCTGGAAATCTGTAATATATATGCATGTATATGATGTTCTGATAGTCGTATCTTAGAAGGTGGAATAACAATTCAACTTCTGTTCTAATTGGATTAGAAACATGAAGATTCGATTTAATATGATTAATCGAAACTGGACATATATGATATGTTCTGGGTGTATTGTTATTATGAGTGTGTTGGCGGATTGTATATGATTCTGGAATTGTTTCAGAGATTCGTATGAAAAATTCTACAATACCGATCAGCCGGACCACCGCCAGGGGGGGAGACCCCCCCTTGGACCCCCCCGTCGTAGCGCACGATGGTCGTGACCCCAATATTATATAGTTTTCTTTAATTATATAAATTGTGTAATGTGCTTCTTGTGATATGCATGGTGCACAGTTATGGCCCTTTTGACCCATAGGTTAGTGGTTTTGGTTTTGAAATACGGCTTGCATGTCGTGCCTTTCTATAAATTCTGATGTAATATTCTCTTCTCATCTAAATCCCCTCGAATGTAACTCGAGGTTTCTTTATGTCATGTAATGTACAATTGTAACCTATCAAGATGACAAGATGATGATGGAGAGGAGACACATGCATGAGGAAGGTCCAAGGAAGCTACTATTTTGAAGACCTTTTACCACCTTAGACTGACCTTCAATCTTTTCATTAGCTTGAAAAGATTGGCATAGGGTTGGGGCCATAACTGTGACACATTTAATTTTGCACTTTATTTATGCTTGTATACGATATGATATGATAAATAATGTGCATGTTTAATAAGATTAAAATTGGTGAGATCTAAATTAATTATTAAAATCCCTCATAAAATTATTAAGTCTAAATCAGATGCCTTCCAATGAATAACACTCATCAAGACCTTGACCGATGGATGTAGGTTTGCCAAAGTAAAGTACCCCATTTATCTTGGTAAGATGCGATAGGATAATTGTGATATCCAAACTGTTAAAATCATTGGGCCAGACTTAACTAAGTTATCACAATAGGATTGTGGACTTAGAGGCATAGAGTTTGGTAGGTACCATTAGATGGAATAGAAACAAATGTTGTTCACCAAGCAATCTAAGAGTTATATATGATATAATTGACAAAGGGTTGTCTACCTAAATAATTATGTTTTGAGAGAATAGCCAAAGCTAACTTAAGGCATAATGAAATATGGATCTTAGCTCACTAGAAAGATTTAATTGAAAAATGCTTTCCGAATTAATGGTGAGGGCTATTAATTTGAATAAAATAGTGGGAGGTATATTTTGAATGTACTATTATCAATTACATAATATCAAAATTCTGCAATTTGACTTATTATTTTTGCACTTATAAATTGTAGATATCAATGGCAAACAACAACACAAATAGTCTTTCACTACGATCAGTCCTTGAGAAGGAAAAGCTGAGTGGAGTTAATTTCCTAGACTGGCATAGGAACTTGAGGATTGTCCTCAAACAGGAGCGCAAGCTATATGTCCTTGATGGGCCCATTCCTGCAGCACCAGCTAACACTGCACCACGTGTAGAGCATAATGCTTACAAGAAGCATCAAGATGATGCTCTAGACGTGAGTTGTCTCATGCTAGCAACTATGAACTCTGAGCTTCAGAAGCAACATGAGTTAATGGATGCTTATGAGATGATCGAGCATCTCAAGAAATTGTTCGAAGGGCATGCTCGACAGGAGAGGTATGATACAAGCAAGGCGTTGTATCACTGCAAGATGGGTGAACGTGATCCAGTTGGTCCACATGTGCTGAAAATGATTGGGTATATTGAGTACCTTGGTAGGTTGGGTTTTCCGATTACTCCGGAAGCCCAAACTGATCTTGTTTTGCAATCTTTGAACAGCAGCTACTCTCAATTTGTTATGAATTACCTCATGAATGAAATTGAGAAACCACTTACTGAGTTGTTGAGCATGTTAAGAACTGCCGAGAACAACATGAAAAAGGCAGGACCCGCTCCCATAATGATGGTGCAAAAGGGGAATGCTAAGGGAATGGGGAAAGGCAAGAAGAAGATAGGATCTAAATCTGCGAAACCCAATCCCAAAACCAAACAGGCTTTAAAACCTAAAGGTGGGGTGGCTAAAGAAGGTGATTGTCACTTCTGTGGAAAATCTGGACACTGGAAGAGGAATTGTCATGCTTATTTGGAAGAACTGAAGAAAAAGAAAGGAAGTATGACTTCTGATTCAGGTATATATGTTATAGAAGTCAATTTGTCCACTTCTACATCATGGGTATTGGATACTGGATGTGGTTCTCACATTTGTGTTAATGTGCAGGAACTCCGAAGGAGTAGGACTTTGGCGAAAGGCGAGGTTGACCTACGAGTTGGGAATGGAGCAAAAGTTGCTGCACTAGCCGTAGGAACTTATCATTTATTTTTGCCCACTGGGCTAGTATTAGAATTAGAGGATTGTTATTATGTGCCTGCTATGAGCAAAAACATTATTTCTGTTTCTTGTTTGGACAAGAAAGGTTTTTCATTTTTAATAAAGAACAACAGTTGTTCATTTTACTTAAATGAAATATGTTATGGTGTTGCACAATTGTTTAATGGTCTTTATATTCTTAATTTAGAAATGCCTATCTATAACATAAATACAAAACGATTTAAATCAAATGATTCAAATCCGACATATCTTTGGCACTGTCGTTTAGGCCATATAAATGAGAAACGCATATCCAAACTCCATAAAGATGGGTTTTTGGATTCATTTGATTTTGAATCATATGAGAAATGCGAGTCTTGTTTATTAGGCAAGATGACTAAAGCCCCTTTCACTGGACACAGTGAACGGGCTAACGATGTATTGGGACTTATACATAGTGATGTATGCGGACCCATGAGTTCGTTAGCAAGAGGTGGGTTTTATTACTTCATTACATTTACTGACGACTTCAGTAGATATGGATATGTTATCTTATGAGACACAAATCCGAATCCTTTGAAAAGTTCAAGGAATTCAAGAATGAAGTTCAAAACCAATTTGGCAAAAGCATAAAAGCCCTTCGATCCGATCGAGGAGGTGAATACTTAAGCCAAGACTTTGATGACCTTCTAAAGGAGTGTGGTATTATATCACAGCTCACTCCACCTGGAACACCACAATGGAATGGTGTGTCTGAGATGAGGAATCGCACCTTGTTGGACATGGTACGATCGATGATGAGTCATACAGATCTTCCAATAAGCTTCTGGGGTCATGCCCTAGAGACAGCTACATTCACACTTAACCGTGTTCCTACAAAGACGGTTCATAAGACACCATATGAGATGTGGACTGGGAAACGTCCTAGTATGTCGTTCATGAAGATTTGGGGTTGCGAGACGTTTGTAAAACGTCTGGCTTCTGACAAGCTCGGACCCAAATCTGACAAATGTAATTTTGTGGGATACCCAAAGGAAACAAAAGGGTATTATTTCTACAAACCTTCTGAGAACAAAGTATTTGTTGCTCGAACTGGTATTTTTCTAGAAAGAGAATTTGTCTCTAAAGGAAACAGTGGGAGGAAAGTAGAACTCGAAGAAGTTCGAGAACCACAAAATACCATTGAACCTGAGTTGGAACATGAGCAGGAACCACAAGATATTGTGGAAAGTGAACCTGCTCAAATTACACGAGGCATTCGTAGATCTGGTAGGACACGCCAAGAGCCTGAGAGATATTATGGATTTCTTGTGACTCAAAACGGCGATGTGATGCTCATAGATCATGATGAGCCTGCTTCCTACCAAGAAGCTATGAATGGACCAGATTCTGAGAGATGGCTTGAAGCCATGAAATCTGAGATGGACTCCATGTATACTAACCAAGTATGGACTTTGGTTGATCCACCCGAAGGGGTAAAACCAATCGGGTGCAAGTGGGTTTTCAAGAAGAAAACCGACATGGATGGTAATGTACAAACCTATAAAGGTCGATTGGTAGCAAAAGGTTTCAAACAAGTTCAAGGTGTTGACTATGATGAAACCTTCTCTCCAGTGGCAATGGTTAAATCCATCAGGATCTTACTTGCTATTGCAGCCTTTTATGATTACGAAATCTGGCAGATGGATGTCAAAACTGCTTTCCTTAACGGAAATCTCCATGAGGATGTGTATATGACACAACCTGAGGGTTTTGCCAATCCAAAGGATGCTGGAAAGGTATGTAAGCTGCAGCGATCCATTTATGGATTGAAGCAAGCCTCTCGGAGTTGGAATCTTCGATTTGATGAAGCAGTCAAAGAGTTTGGCTTTATAAAAAATGAAGATGAACCTTGTGTATATAAGAAGGTTAGTGGGAGTCACATTGTATTCCTGGTATTATATGTTGACGACATATTAATTATTGGGAATGACATTCCTTCCTTACAGGCTGTAAAAACATGGTTAGGAAAATGTTTCTCCATGAAAGATTTGGGCGATGCAACCTACATTTTAGGTATCAAGATCTATCGAGATAGATCGAGAAAAATGCTCGGCCTAAGTCAAAGTACATATATTGATAAAGTGCTGAAACGGTTCAGCATGCAAGAGGCAAAAAGAGGACACTTACCCATGTCTCATGGTGTTAAGATCTCTAAGGCCCAATGTCCTAAATCACATGATGATGAGGAGCGTATGAGAAAGATCCCTTATGCTTCGGCAATTGGATCTATCATGTATGCAATGATATGTACTCGTCCGGATGTCTCGTATGCTTTGAGCATGACGAGCAGATACCAGTCGAATCCAGGTGAAGGTCACTGGACAGCAGTCAAGAATATCCTCAAGTACCTGAAAAGGACTAAGGATTCATTCTTGGTATATGGAGGTGAAGACAAACTGACAGTAAAGGGTTACACAGATGCTAGTTTCCAGACTGACACAGATGACTATAAGTCTCAGTCAGGTTTTGTGTTTTGCCTTAATGGTGGTGCTGTTAGCTGGAAAAGTTCGAAGCAAGAGACAGTAGCCGATTCTACAACAGAGGCTGAGTATATTGCTGCTTCTAGTGCGGCCAAGGAGGCTGTATGGATTAAAAAGTTCGTCACTGAACTTGGTGTTGTTCCAACCATTGTTGATCCGGTTGAGCTATACTGTGATAATAATGGAGCCATTGCACAGGCTAAGGAACCCAGATCTCACCAACGATCCAAGCATATACTTAGGCGGTACCATCTCATCCGTGAAATCATTGATAGAGGAGATGTACATATAAGCAGAGTGCCAACAGATGATAATGTTGCAGATCCACTGACCAAAGCTTTGTCGCAGCATAAGTACGAAGGTCACACTAGTTCCATGGGTATTAGATACATGAGTGATTGGCTCTAGTGCAAGTGGGAGACTGTTAGAGTTTATGCCCTAGAGGCTAATTCCTTGATGTAATTGCTTAAACAATTTTGATATTATATTTGATTGAATAAATGAATTATTTTATTATGGTTTTATTTACTGCGTTATATAAATGTTAACATAATAAAAGTCCTTAGAATAGTGATACAAATTATATGGCTTCAAGTATGTGACTTGAACATGAGATCATATAGTTACAATTAGTATCATTACTCTTAAATGTCCCTAGTCGAGTGTCATTGTTAATGGGACAACAATGATACATTGAGACTAGTATGTGGATTGACTGATGGCCAAATCTCATTGGTCATAAATATATGAGATATTGAGTCAATGCATAGGTACATGTTAGAGAACAATGTGTTGGGCAGACCCACCATGAGAATTCTACGTGGAGCATTATGCAAAGTGTCATAAGCAATTCTCATAGTGACAATGATGTAATGATCCTCCGACCTGAAATCACTATATTACTACACGAGAATTTATGTACTTTGATATCATCAAAGGCCACCTTTAATAGGGTGGACGATGAAGGTGATTATTGGGTATATCATGAATCGTGTGAGGAATATGAGTGATCTAGATGGAATTTAACCCTCCTATATATTAGGGGTGATATCCATAGGCCTCTTGATTGAGTAGGACTATGAAATGCATGGCCATGCTCAAATAGTGATTTGTTTCATATAGTCTATTCATCGATCAAGAAAACTCAGATTAAATTATGAAGAGGATGACACATTCCATGCCTCGAGTTTAATCTAGGATGTCAAGGTTAATAGGATTAAATTACATTGAAACATTGGTCACGAAAAGGTTGTATCGAATCACCGATCTTATTATTATTTGGGTAGCAGTGATGCATTACTAGATGCCGCTCACTGTTTATAATTTTATAATATGATTTTAAAATTATTGCCAACATAATAATAACCTATAGGGTCACACACTTAGAACGTAATTAAAAGGGAATTAATTTAAATTGTATGGATTTAAATATATCAATATGATTGATAGTATTTAAATTATGAATTTAAATTAATAGGATAATTTGTATATATATATATATGTATATTAATTAAGTAAGACTTAATTAAGATATAATATATATATATATATAAATTCGGATTTTATATTTCTAATTGGATTAGGTTTTGGTTAATTCCTTTAACTACTATATATATGATATATCAGCCGTCTAAGGTATTTATCGATATCAAAAACCCTAGCCGCTCTTAGAGAGAGACTAGAGAGAAAAATTTCGAAAAATCCAGATCCTTGGCGGCTAGTACCGCAGCTTTCCTTGCTGCAGATCGTGTGACGATTCGCGGGACGTTCGTGTGGATACCGTAGAGGCGCAGTTCCGTTGGATTGCGTTGAGGATTCGAAGCAGTTCCAGAATCTCCATCGTCTCCTTTCAGGCTTGAATAATCGGTAAAACATATCTTAACCTCTGAATTAATATGTTTTCGCATGGATCCTGTTTTAGGGTTTCGGAAAATTTTTAATTTCCGCTGCGTTTATGTGCCGAAAACCCTACACTTTATGCATAGTTATTAATTAAACAAAAAATTAAGAATAAGATTCATACCCTTGAAGATTCTAGCTTCCTCAGGTACGACTTCAACTTCAAATCTTTTTCACGTTTTACTTGAATCCATCGGGTTGATTCCTTCCTTTGATCAACGTTAGCCATCCAAGTATTTGACCTCTAAAGGTGATCCACCAAGAAAGAATAAGAATTCAAGAAGAAGTGTGTTTGGTTAAACCATAGTTTTCTTCTCTCTAGAAAAGAAGTGCTCTCCCAACTCTTAGAAAAAGTGTGTAACCTTGTTCCATAATAAGACTTTCTTATTTATAGATATAGGCAACCATCCTAAATAATTTAGGATTAGGATTTTATATTAATTAATTAAACCCTTTTAATTAATTAGGTTTCCCAATCTTTATAGGAATAATTAATTAAACTCTTTTAATTAATTAGCCTCCTAATCTTATTAGGAATATATATGAGAGAGTATCTTATTAATTAATTTCCAAACTCCTTTAGAAAATAAATAATAAGAATAAGAATAAGAATCCTCTTATTAATTTATATTTAATATTTCTAAAATAATAAATAATAAATATTAAGCTATTTAATTTATTCTATCACCATAGATTAAGTTAAATACACTTAACTTATTATTACGATTATGTCATTTGCTTCTTAAATAAATATTCTTCCTTTTATGGTGTGACCCATTAGGTTCTCCATATTAAACCGGTTGTGAATAAATCAATTAGAATAATTCTAATCTTATTTAAATAAATAAATTAAACTAATAATTTATTTAAATAAATAACATTTATTCTATAATAAGGATAAGTCTCTTTAGCGATCAACGACTTTCCAGATAATATAGATTTTAACATTAATCATAAAAGAACATGTGAGTTAATAGTTATCGTACAATTCAATCCTTCCACCATACAATATCCCAATTAAATATAAGACATGAAATTACTGTCAAATCTTATTTTATTTAATTATATATTTTTCGATCCTTAAATGCACAACTCCAAATAATGCAAATTAGAAACTCCTTTCTAATTTCATTCCACCTTGGCCAAGGATTCCTGGGTTGTCATTTATCGAATCACATAAGACATATCTCTTCTTTTACTAGAAGTGGTAGATTCTTTATTAATCATTAATTATCTCCATATATAACTTATTACACCCAAACATACCCTTTGATATACCATAAGGGTCTTAAGTGACATGTCAAAGTATAACTTTTCATACACAAGATACTATGATGATCTCAAGTCTAAGAATCACTTGTACTACTATCACTACAGAAATTCCTATTGACAGGTAAGTAAAACTCCATTAGGTATTCATTAGCGATCTACGTTCAGTGAACTTATTCTCCAATAAGCACCTACATACTTGCTTTAGTGTCTCCACACAAATGATCATGAGATCAATCATCCTCATCCAATGAGCAAACAACGTATATACCAATCTATCCGGATTCACTAATCCCCTTTTTAGTAATCCAACGATTGGAAACAATTTTAGTTTTAAGCTATCTACGAATTTAGATTTCATTAGCATGATCATCATCATTATTCTAAAAGCATTGCTTAAAACTATGGGTTTATCACATTTTATTATAATAGCATAATGTAAATAATTAAATGCATTTAATTAAATAACTCATTTATTAATAAATAAATAAGATTGTTACAAAGTATATGTTTTATCATCAAATATGATTGGCTTGTGTGCATATTACTTTCAAATGGTCACAGGGTGAAACCGTTCTTCGAAGGTTATTAGATGGAAGAGGTGGAGATTTAAGGTTTGGTGGATCTGGATTATGAATGATCGAGAAGATTGATGTCGAGCAAACGACATTAAACAAATACGCTTCTTGGGAGGCAACCCAAGATTCAGATTTGATTTTTCTATCCCTTTTTTTTAGTTTGTTAATTGCATTATTAACTACTTTCTACTTTACATGATTTTCTTACATTGAGGTCAATGTAAGGTCTAGGTGTGGGGGCAGGTTTATTAGTTTAGATAGGTAGATAGGAATATTGATCCATTTTGAGGAGAAAATTGAAAAAAAAAATCGACTAAAATTTTTGAATTTGGTTCCATGATTCTATTTGACTAAGTTTTAAAAGGTTAAAAACCAGAGATTGAAAATTAATGTTAATTTTCAGAATCTATTGATGCTTAATTGGTTAATGAATGATGAGAACTAAGTGTTGGGTTTTGTATGAAATCATGGCGCAATCAAATTATAAAAAATAGCGGAAGTATAGTATATCAAAGTTTAAAAAATTTCCACAAAACTTTTTACCCGGATCATCCTTTATGCATAGTTATTAATTAAAACAAAAAGGAATGAGATTAGATTCATACCCTTGTAGAACGAAGCTTCCACAGGTACGAGTTCAACTCCTTGTTCTTCGTGATCTCCTTGAATATCCTGAATTGATTCCTTCCTTTGATCAACGTTAGCCACCCAAGTGTTTGGCCTCTAGAGGTGATCCACCAAGGAAGAGGAATAGTTCAAGAAGGAGGATAGTTAACTAAACCCTAGTTTTCTATTCTTTGTAGAAAAGGAATACTCTCCAACAATTAGAATTTTGTCTACTGATATCTAATATAAGACTCCCCTTATATAGATATTGGTCAACCCTTCTAATCCTATTAGACATAGGGTTTCATTTAATTAATTAACTCTTTTAATTAATTAGGCTTCCCAACATATTGGGGTTAATTAATTAAACTCATTTAATTAATTTGTCTCCTAATCTTATTAGGAATAAATGAGAGTACTAATTTTAAATTAATTCCTAAACTTCTTTAGAAATTAAAATAATATAATTATAATAATATTAATAAGACTCCTCTTATTAATTTATATTAATATTTTCAAAATATTAAATAATAAATATTAAGTTATTTAATTTATTCTATCACCATAGATTATATTAATTACACTCAACACATTATTACGATTATGTCATTACCTTCTTAAATAATTATTCTTCCTTTTATAGTGTGACTCTTTAGGTTCTCCATATTAAACCGGTTGTGAATAAATCAATTAGAGCAATTCTAATCTTATTTAAATATATAAATTAAACTAATAATTATTTAAATAAATAACATTTATTCTACAATAGGGATAAGCCTCCCTAGCGATCAACGACTTTTCAGATAATATAGATTTCAACATTAGTCATAAAAGAACCTATGAGTTAATAGTTACCGTACAATTCAATCCTTCCACCATACAATGTCCCAATTAAATATAAAATATGGAATTACTGTCAAGTCTTATTTTATTTAATTATATGTATTTCGATTAGAAAATGCACAACTCTAAATAATGCAAATTAGAAACTTCTTTCTAATTTCAATTTGCCTTGGCCAAGGACTACTGGGTTGTCATTTAACGAATCACATAGGACATATCTCTTCTTTTACTAGAAGTGTTCGATTCTTTATTGATCATTCATTATCTCCATATGTAACTTATTCCACCCAAGTATACCCTTTGATATACCCAAAGGGTCTTAAGGAATAAGTCAAAGTATAATTCATTACACACAAGATATTATGATGATCTCAAGTCTAAGGAACACTTGTACTACTATCACATTAGGAATTTCTATTGACAGGCAAGTAAAACTCCATTAGGTATTCCTTAGCGAGTCACGTTCAGTGTACTTATTCTCTAATAAGCAGCTACACACTTGCTTTAGTGTCTCCACACAAATGATCATGAGATCAATAATCCTCATCCAATGAGCAAGCAACATATGTACCAATCTATCCGGATTTACTAATCCCCTTTTTAGTAATCCCATGATTGGGAACTATTTTAGTTTTAAGCTTTCTAAGAATTTAAATCTCATTAGCATGATCAACATCATGATTCTAAAAGCATTGCTTAAAACTATAGGTTATTTACATATTATAAAAAATAGCATCATGTAGATAATTAAATGCCTTTAATAAATGAATACTTTTATTAATAAATAAATAAGATCGTTTTCAAAAGATATGCTTTATCATCATACATGATTGGTTTGTATGCATACTACTTTCACTAAGTCATGATCCACAGTAACTTATTGGAATTGAATTAGAGACGCATAAGTACTTGAGCATATGATATATACTTAGTTGGCTAAGTTATATGTGGAGTTGTCTATGTGCACTAATCTCATTATTTAGGGCTATTAAACTACTTGTGTTATTTGCAGGACCATGTGTAACAAATTGAAATGGGGGAAAATCAAGTTAAGAAATTGTTGAAAAAAGAAAAGGTTAAAAGAGAAACCATGTGGTGGGTTGAGATGGAGCGTAAAATGCACTCTCCCATAAACACGTGCAGATAAGTGAGATGGAGCATAAAATGCACTCACTTACAAAAGAAAAAGAATGAGAAAGGTGACATGGAGCATAAAATGCATTCACCTGAGAAAGAAAGAGAATTTGAAAGAATAAATAAATAGCAGGGAAATATGTTTTGAGTTTTGAGTTAGTGTGCACGATTTTTGTTCCATGATAGCTGAGTTGAGTATGTGTATAGATTATAGGAAAGTTACTTATGTGGATCTGGTTTGATTCTGAGAGGTTCAATGGTGAAAAATGAGGTTGTTGTTATACATTAATTGATGAGGTGTTAGACAGATGTTTGTCTGTTAGTATTGATATTCATGATATGAACTTGAAACCTTCTGAAAATTTGCTGAAATGGAATTTTTATGAAAATCAAACTTTTGTTTTACACAAGGATGTGTAAAAGGCTAAGTGTGGGGGAATTTGATAAGTACTCAATATTCATTGATTTTGATTCCTTTACGGTTAGTTTATTACATGATTTGTTGTGTGTATGAGCTTGATGAGGTTTTTTATTGATTTTAGGTTGAAATAGAGCGTAAATGTTGAAACGGGACGAATCGGAGCTAAATGAGGAAGAAAAGACAAAGTGTTACTGATCAGGGTTAGGCGCTGCCGCGCCTGTTCCAAATACAAAAGCAGCGCGATCGCATTGCATTCGCCTCGGCGAGCATAAATGGCTTGGATGAGTTCGCCCCAGCACGTTCCTCTCTTTCTGAATTCGCCCCAGCGCGCTCTGAAGCCGCCTCAGTCAATACCTTTCTGTCCTTGGGCGCGACCGCACCATTCCCTAGGGGCGGGGCCACACCACTTCGGGAAATCTCAGGAAATTTTAGAAACTTCTCAAGGCAGATTCTGGCAGACTTCTACATGGAACGGGATTAATATTTCTATTAGATTTAGTATTTCTTTTAGATTGAGATTTTCTTTCTAAATTGATTTCTATTTCTTTATGGAAACTAGGGTTATAAATTGTAATTCCTTCTAGGATTTGGATTTCTAGATTCCATAGGATTTAGGACCTTGTCTAACACTATAAATACATTTTAATAGTCAGGGTTTTATCATCTATAAGTTATCATCTATCATCTACAACATTGAAGTGCAGACTTAAAGGCACGTCTGGCTAGTTTTCTCAATTTCAGTTCTCAAGGATGTTGAACCTTATTCATAATTAACAGTTTGATCAAGTTTACTTTATTTATTCCTTTTTGCATGAGATTTATTCTGATAATCAGTGTTAATTAATTGCATGATATTTTATCTGATTCATTGATTAAGTCATTTAGATTAATCTGATAAATATCATCTGTTAGATTAAGATATAGTATTAAGCAAACGATATTATATCTGATCATAAGTAGCAATTAGCGATGCATGATTGTGGACAAGCTTTTAAGTATTGCTAAGATTATCAGAAAGCAAGTTAAATAATTCACGATTGTGTGATTGTTACTTGAAATAACCATTCTTCATGCTTCTATCATATTAAATCTAGACTGATAGTTTTAGGTTGTATGATAGTTAGGATTTATTGGGACGATTGTCACATTAAATTTACAACATAAGGAGAATTTCAGATAATTAGCGATTGCGGTTATCTAGGGTTATTAGTCTCATTGAAGGGTGAATATTGCTTAAACTTGATTAATTCATACTTGTGAAAAGGTGAAACTGAACTGTAGAACTGAAGTCTTTTACTCATTGAATACTCATATTACTCATTCGTCTCTGTTTTCGTAATTTAGTTAATCAAAGTCAAAAAACCCCCGTTTTCTTGAAAATAATTGGATAAATATAAAAATAATTCATTCTCTATGGGATCAATCCTTGCTTACTACTGTGCTAATTTGTGAAGTGAAAGTCAGGTTAATTTTGGAGTGTTAAACGACAGCTCCCAGCCTCCCAGCACCCAGGTATTGGGATTTACTCTATAAGCAGCGCCCCGGCGCTGTAGTGCTGGAAATTACCAAATGCTCTTTTAAGCTCAAAAATTCCTGTTTTGCCCTAACTTGCAAAATAACAACTAAACAAGTAAAAATGTCCTAAAATACTCAATAACAAAAAATATATATAAAGCCTAAAAATACTCAATTCATGAGTATATTACCCACACATCATATATGTTAGGTTTGCATGTAGCGTGTTTACGAAATGAAATTGCGTAAATAAAGCGGAAGCGCGAAAGAGGGAATTTTAAAATTTTAATGCAAACCATCACCATGATCATCCTATATGCTTAGTTATCAATATATAGAAGTAAGAGAAGAATATGAGAATCATACCCTTGTAGAACTAAGCTTCCATAGGTACGAGTTCAACTCCAAATCCTTCGTGATCTCCTTGAGTTCTCCGAGATTGATTCTTTCCTTTGATCAACATTAGGCACCCAAGTGTTTGGCCTCTAGAGGTGATCCACCAAGAAAGAAGAATTATTCAAGAAGGTGGGTGTTTGGCTAAACCCTAATTCTATCTCTATAGAATATGTATACTCTCCCAACTATTGGAATAGTGTGTAGTGTGTCACCTTGTTCCATAATAAGACTTTCTTACTTATAGATGTAGACAACCCTCCTAACCATTTAGGCATAGGGTTTCATATTAATTAATTAAATATTTTAATTAATTAGGCTTCCCAATCCTATTGGGAATAATTAAACTCCTTTAATTAATTAGTCTCCTAATCTTATTAAGAATATATGAGAGAGAGAGATAGTATCTTATTAATTAATTCCCAAACTCCTTTAGGAATTTAATAATAATAATAATAATAATAATAAGACTCCTCTTATTAATTTATATTTAATATTGTCAAAATATTAAATAATAAATATTAAACTATTTAATTTATTTTATCACCATAGATTAAATTAAACATACTTAACTTATTATTATGATTATGCAATTAGCTTCTTTAATAAATATTCTTCCTTTTATGGTGTGACCCTTTAGGTTCTCCATATTAAACCGGTTATGAATAAATCATTAGAATAATTTTAATCTTATTTAAATAAATAAATTAAACTAATAACTCATTTAAATAAATAACATTTATTCTACAATAAGGGTAAGCCTCCTTAGCGATCAACGACTTTTCAGATAATATAAATTTCAACATTAACCATAAAAGAACAATGTGAGTAAATAGTTACCGTACAATTTAATTCTTCCACCATACAATGTCCCAATTAAATATAAGACATGGATTTACTATCAAGTCTTATTTTATTTAATTATATGTATTTCGATTCTAAAATGCACAACACCAAATAATGGAAATTAGAAACTACTTTCTAATTTCATTCTGCCTTGGCCAATGACTATTGGGTTGTCATTTAACGAATCACATAGGATATTCTCTTCTTTTACTAGAAATGGTAGATCCTTTATTGATCATTTATTATCTCCATGTATAAATCATTATACCCAATATATCATACCCTTTGATATACACTTAGGGTTTTAAGATACATGTCAAAGTATAACTCATCATACACAAGATACTATGATGATCTCCAGTCTAAGAATTATTTGTACTACTATCATTTAAGGAATTCCTATTGATAGGCAAGTAAAACTTCATTAGGTATTCCTTAGCGAGCCACATTCAGTGTACTTATTCTTCAATAAGCATCTACATACTTACTTTAGTATCTCTATACAAATAATTATGAGATCGATCATCCTCATCCAATGGCCAAGCAACGTATGTACCAATCTATCCAGATTCACTAATCCCCTTTTTAGTAATCCAAAGATTGGAAACTATTTTAGTTTTAAGCTATCTAAGAATTTAGATCTCATTAGCATGATCATCATCATGATTCTAAAAGTATTACTTAAAACTATGGGTTTATCACATATTATAAAAACAGCACCTGTAGATAAATTAAATATCTTTAATTAAATAATATTTTTATTAATAAATGAATAAAATTATTACAAAGTAAATGTTTTATCATCAAACATGATTGACTTGTATGCGTATTACTTTCAGTCTCCCACTTGCACTAAAGCCAATCGCCATAGTATCTCATACCCATCTTCTCTAAGTGACGATCAAATTGATGTTGTGTTAAAGCTTTAGTAAATAGATCTGCAATGTTGTCTTGAGAGTCTACACACTCCAGGATGACATCTCCTCTTTCAATGATCTCTCTAATCAAATGAAACCGCCGCAACACATGTTTAGATTTTTGAAGAGACCTGGGTACCTTAGCTTGTGCAACAGCTCCGGTGTTGTCACAGAATAAAGGTACTGCTCCTCTAATGCTAGGAACCACACCAAGTTCAGTTATGGACTTCTTCATCCAAATAGCTCCCTTTGCAGCTTCACTTGCAGCTATGTACTCTGCCTTTATCACTGAATCATCAACTGTTTGCTGCTTGGAACTCTTCCAACTCACAGCCCCACCGTTTAAGGTAAACACATACCCCGAAACAGATTTACTGTCATCTTGGTCAGTTTGAAAACTTGAGTCTATGTAGCCCTCTAGTTTCAACTCAGACCCACCGTAGACAAGAAATACATCCTTAGGATATTTTTTCACTGCCTTCTAGTGTTCTTCTCCAGGATTCAACTGATATCTGGTCATTACATTAAGTGTATGAGCAACATCCATTCTAGTACATATCAGACCATACATGATAGATCCTATTGCTGAAGCATAAGGAATCTTACTCATACGGTCTCTCTCCTCAAGTGTCTTTGGGGTCTGTTTCTTGGAGAGATGTATTCCATGGCTCATCAGCATGAGACCTCTCTTGAAATCTTCCATGTAAAACCTCTTTAGCATCGTGTCAACGTACGTTCCTCGAGACAAGCCAAGCATCCTTTTAGATCTATCCATATAGATCTTTATCCCCAAAATATAGGATGTTTCTCCCAAGTCCTTCATGGAGAAGTGTTTAGATAACCAAATTCCGATCGACTGTAGCATAGGAATATCATTCCCTATTAGTAATATATCATCAATATATAATACAAGGAATGATACAACGCTCCCACTAACCTTCTTGTACACACATGGTTCATCCTCATTTTTGATAAAATCAAACTCTTTGATTGTCTCATCAAAACGGATGTTCCACCTTCGAGAAGCTTGCTTTAATCCATAAATGGATCATTGCAGCTTACAGACTTGATTTGTTCCAACCGTTGAAACAAAACCCTCTGGTTATGTCATATACACATCTTCCTCAACGTTTCCATTAAGGAATGCCGTTTTCACGTCCATCTGCCAGATTTCGTAGTCATAGTAAGCTGCAATCGCAAGCAAAATCCGAATGAACTTGAGTAGAGCTACGGGCGAGAAGGTTTCATCACAGTCAACACCTTGTCTTTATTTGAAACCTTTCGCAACCAGTCGGGCATTATAGGTCTCCACCTTGCCGTCCGCTCTAGTTTTTCTTTTAAAGACCCATTTGCACCCAATAGGCTTAAGGCCCTCAGGTGATGAAACCAAAGTCCATACTTGGTTGTCATACATGGAGTCTGTAGACACTCAAAATTTTCATCAGTACTATTGTAGACACTCAAAATTTTATATTCTTGTTACTAACCCTGCAGGAGGGCAAAATTATCTTTTTAACTCAACCCTAGGTCTCAAACCCAGGACGTCAACTCAACCCCGGTCTCAATACCAGGACGTCAACTCAACCCCGATCCCAATACCGGGATGTCGACTCAATCCCAGTCTCAATACCGTGACGTCGACTCAACCCTAGTCTCAATACCGGGATGCCAAATCAGCTCCTGTCTCAACCCGGGAGGTACAGGTTAACCCCGGTCTCAACCCGGGATGTATAGGTCAACTCTGGCCTCAACCTGAGAGGGTCAAGTTGGCCCTAGTCTCAACCCGGGAGGTACAGGTCAGCCCTGGTCTCAACCCGGGAGGTACAGGTCAACCCCGGTCTCAATACCAGGATATCAAATCAACCCCGGTCTTAACCCGGGAGGTACAGGTCAACCATGGTCTCAATACCGGGATGTCAAATCAACCCCGATCCCCGGTCTCAACTCGGGAAGTACAGGTCAGCCTGGTTTCAACCCGAGAGGGTCAGGTCAGCCCCGATCTCAACCGGGGAGGTACAGGTCAGCCCCAGTCACATCCCGGGAGGTACAGTCAGCCCCGGTCTAAACCCGGGAGGTATAGGTCAGCCCCGATCTCAACTTGGGAGGGTCAGGTCATCCCCGATCTCAGCCCGGAAGTTACAGGTCAGCCCCGGTCTCAACCCGGGACGTATAGGTCAGCCCCGATCACATCCCAGGAGGTACAGGTCAGCCCCGGTCTCAACCCGGGAAGTACAGGTCAGCCCCGGTCTCAACCCGGGAGGTAGAAGTTAGCCCCAATCACATCCCGGGAGTGACAGGTCAGCCCCGGTCTTAACCCGAGAAGTACAGGTCAGCCCCGGTCTCAACCCGAGAGGTACAGGTCAGCCCCGGTCTCAACCCGAGAGGTACAGGTCAGCCCCGGTCACAATCGGGGAGGCCAACTCAACTTCAGAGACAACCCCGAAGCCTCACATCATCTCTAGAAAAAAAACCTGGAAGAACCAAGTCAACCTCAAAGACAACCCTGAGGACAAATAGAATAAGCTGGAATCCAAACCTCGAAGACAACCCCGGGAAGTCAGTCGAAGGTCGTGCCAACCCTGAAGGCAACCTTGGGAGGGGCAAAATGGTTATTTTATGAACTTGAAACCAATTCGGTCAAACTCAAGCCGAATTGATGCCACCAAGGTCAGAACGAACCATAACATTGATCCCGAGTGGAAACAGTGCAAGACAGCTCAACGGATAAACTGCGGGGAAACGAATACCTGGTTATGAACCCATCTTCTTGAACTTGGAAAAGGTTTAATCCCATGTCATTGCGACACTCTTGGCGAGGGCTTTTCAAAAAGGTATAGTACGCTTCCAACGAACGCTCCGATCAAAAGTTAGAAAGTTTTGAATCTGACCTCGCATTGCTCAGAGTGCACGTACTTTAATGTAACGGGACCCACCACCCGGAGCCTGCCACGTGGCACCGCAGGTAGACCCGCGGCTACTGCGGGTAAACCCTCTTCCACTGGGTCTATATATATGAGTGCACCCCCAGCTCATTTTAAATACAGAAACGCTCTGAACCTCTGCCCGTTTCGTTTCTCAGCCCCACTCTTGTACTCCAAACCCAAATTTTATCACTCTAACACGTAGATATACTCATTTACTACCACATATCAAAAACTGAGCGGTAAGAATCGGACGTTTAAAGCCTACGATTTGGCAAAAAGCCCGTGTAGCAATCCATTGTGAGTATTTTTACGCTCATAAAGTTCATACTACTTCATTTGCCATTTATACACTTGCACGTTATTATGCCCGGAACTCAGTTTCGTGGCGTTTTTGCTTACATTTTTCGTACATTTTAGTACATAAACACTTTTTCTAGCAAAAAAAAGATAACATAAGGGTAGACAAAACTTAAGAAGAGAGAAAGATTCGGGTCCAACTCGAACCAGATTTTTTCCCAACGTCGACAGGTGGCGACTCTGCTGGGGATAGTAGAGGACTTAGGCCACGCTTAAATCTTTTCAAAATTTCCCATTCATATCTGCGTATGTGTGATTGATGCGTCTCTACATTGAATGAATGCGTGAATTGCTACGTCTTTACATTGAATGGATGTGAATGAATGCTTAACTGCTTTATATTAGTGCTTCGCACCAATGTCATCATATGCATACGGTGAGACGCGATGTATGTGAATGTATGTTGTGTGATTCCTCCACCAAAAGGTAAACCCGTCGGTGACAGAGTAATGTCTTCGAGGGCGAATAAGTCTTCGGGGCTCATGAAAAAGCACCACTCAAATCCGCTCCAGTTGAAAGATCGGATTAATTTCCCCTCTAGTAGATTGCCAATGATCTGGGGACCTTCATGCCGAAAAGCCGCGAGAGTAGCCTAAGATAGGTCAGCCTCTGATTAACCAAATTTGAAGGGAAGCCTCTTCATGCCTTCCCCTTTCAATTCAATGTTAAGTTTTTAATTACAATGTAAATGTCATAATGTACCTTCCATGTTATGTAAAGCCTGTCATACTATATTGTCATCAAAACAACTGACCTCTGTTTTGCAGGATAAGATTAAAAAAACCTCAAAAACACATAATGGCATGCATTCTATCCATACCTACCTCAGGAAATTGACACGCCTACGTTTGTTGTAGGTGAAGAATTGGTCCTGTCACTAGATCTAAGTCTAAGAAAGCACTAAGTCCATCTCTAGACATGGCTTCCAGTGCTCAGCCAGAATCCACCCATGTCTCTAGGGAGGAGTTTGAAGGACTGAAGAACCAGATAGCCGAATTGGCCACTTTCTTGAGAGAGCAGAGTAAAGCTCGTATAGGGAAACAAGCACAGGGATCATACAAACCAGGAACACCTGGTGGCAGTCAAAAGACCAGAAAAATAGACACTCAAATTCCTGATCTTCAGAACCAGGGTCCTACCAACAAAACCCCTGAAATCACCATTCTTAACAAAGAACAAGGAAGCTGGTGACATTCTAAAGAAAGTCCAACAGATGGAAGAAACTATCTGGTCTATCAAAGGGACTGGGGCATTTGGCAGTGTCAATTATTCAGACTTATGAATTTTCCCTGGGGCTTGTTATTCCGAAAAATTTTATGTCCCTGATTTTGAGAAATACGATGGATTGGGAGACCCTTACACTCACTTAAAGGTGTTCATTGGAGAGCTCGGATCCTATAAAAGGACGAGAAACTCTGAATGCAATTATTCCAGAAAAGTCTGACCGGAGAGGCTAGAGTCTGGTATGCCCGTCTAGATAACTCTAAAATTCACAGATGGGAAGAGCTGGCACATGCCTTCTTCAATCAATACAGTTTTCAGTCTCAACTGGCTCCAGACAGATATCAAATAACCAAAATCAAGAAACAAAACACTGAGTCATTCAGAGAATATGCTCAACGCTGGAGACGAATGGCGGCACAAGTCACTCCACCTATGACTGAGTCTGAGATAGTCATGACCTTCATCGACATTCAAGAAGCCCCGTATTATGAAAGGATCCTAGCAGGCATAGGAAAGCCATTCTCGGAAATGATCAAACACGGCAAAATGGCAGAAATGAGGCTCAAATTTGGGAAGATAAAGGATTTGACCGCTGTAGAAGCTGTTTCCAAGCATATTTAATCTGGGAGTTATAGGAATAATCCCCGAAGGACACACAAGAAGAAAGACGAAGAAGTTTCCTTAGTATTACAAGGACAGAATCAAAGGGGTGATTCAAGCAGCATGCTCATTCAAAAGAGGAGCTATTCTCCTTTTTAAGCTTCAGCACAACCTTCTCACCCTCCATTTCAGAAAAATTTGGAGGCCAGACGTCGGAGAACATTCACCCCCTTAGGGGACTCACTCGAAAATGTGCTAAAACTGTTAACGGCACAGAAAAAGATTGTGCAACTCCTTCCACCAACTAATACCGGGGGACGAAAATTTGACCCAAGTAAAAAGTGTGCCTACCATTCCGAAGCTCCGGGCCATGATACACAAGACTGTTAGTCTCTCAAGCACAAAATCTAAGGCTTGATTGATAATGGAGAGATTGTGGTGACCAAACCGGAGTGCAAGATAATCCCCTCCCTCAACACAAAGAGGAGATTGTCAACATGATTAGCACCTAAAATGAAAAAGGATCCAAGTACCTCTGGTACATCAGAGAGTCAATTCAATCCAGTAACAATAGCCCGGACAGCTGGGAATTATCAGAAAAGCAGTTCCTGATGGAACAAGAAATCAAATCCATTAAGGAACAGGTGGGACAGTTGGCAGAATTGGTTGTATATCAACATTAGATATCCAGGCAGTTGATAAATCAGACCAACCAACAGCAGACGAGTTCTCCTATTCCTGAGATTAGCCCCATTGCTATGAGGGATCATTACCAGTTTCATGAATGAGAACCCTGGGCCGACAAGATGGCCAAGGAGGAGAAGTTTCAGGCTGGTCGGGAATTCGCCTTTCAAAGGAATTTCACCAATTTGAATCAACCTATGAAAGAGATCCTCCAAATGTTAATCAATGAGGGAATGGTTGTATATTTATTACCCCCAGTGAACCCTCGATCCAGGAAATTCAAACCTGACAGGATCTGTCAGTATCACTCCAATGCACCCGGTCATGACACCGAAGATTGCTGGGGGACTTCATCACTTAATTCAGAACATGATTAAAAGCGGTGAACTGATAAGAGGAAATCAAGATTACGGCCTTCCTGATGAAGAAACACTTTTTATTCCCATGGCATGGAATCAACAAACTGTAGTTGCTATTTCTTGTGAGAAGGAGCTAGCCAGAATACCCTTAGTGCTGCCTGGGAAAGGGGTCCAAGAAGCATAGAATCATGTAAAGGTGGCCGCATTCGAGCCTTTAATCTTGCCTTTCAGACCCCAGTATCCAGTGACCAGTCTAAAAAGAGTTCCCTAGAACTATGCAAAGGGTGAAGGGTCAACTTCAAACCACATTGTCAGCATATATAAGGAGAATCCATTGTACCTACCTTAGCGAGTGATCAATTCAGTTATCAAGGCCAAAGAGAAGGTGGATGAAGAGAAAATCGAAGAGTTCCTCAGTAAAATGGGACACAATGAAATCAAGGTGGTGTAAAGTTTGAAGGATGCACCCAAGCAGATGTCCATCCTAGATTTTGTCTTATCCTCAGTTGATCATCGCAACATTCTGGTGAAAGTACTGGAAGAAGCCCATCTACCAAAGACAGTGGATGCCGAGAAATTCTGTCACGTGATAGAACACATCTTCAATAGCAATGTGATATCTTTCACTGATGATAATATATCTGCAGAAGGGACGGGCCATCGTAAGTCACTGCACATAGCGGTGATGTCATCAAGGTATGTGATAGGAGATGTGCTAATAGACGGAGGGTCGTCCCTAAAAATTTGTCCCTACGACACCTTGGAGAGAATGAAGATCAACCCGAACCTGGATCAGAACCAGTTATGTGGTCATCCGGGCTTTCGATGGATCTCGCCAAGAGTCTATGGGAGAAATTGAGCTTCCTCTAGAGATTGGTCCGTACACTTTCTATGTATCTTTCTAGGTGCTCAACATCACCACCGGATACAACTTATTGCTGGGCAGGCTATGGATCCACATGGCAGAAGCCGTTCCATCCACCCTTCATCAGCAACTCAAATACATTATCAATGGCAGCCTAATCACGATGAATACCGAACTAGAATACCCTGTCTGCCTACAGGGAGACATGCCAGTGATTAGTCTGGATGCAGGAATTGAACCTACTAGTTTTTAAGCCTTGGAGGTGAGCGATACTCAGTACCTACCTGTTGAGGCACCAACTCTGAAACCAAAAATCTCCCTGGAAGTAATGACAGTGGGCCAGGAGATGGTATCTTTGGGTTTTCGCCCTGGAGAAGGGTTAGGAAAGAATTAGCAACGTATTAAGAGCCCGATGCAAATCCCGAGTCAGGCGGGGAAAGCCGAATTGGGCTACACATCTGGGTCAAACCATCAGAACCCACATAAGCATCCAAATGCTCATGCTTCCACCATAATATTGACAAACCTCACTGATGCAGGGTTTGTGAAGCCAATGAGGAAGATTCCTGCTGTTGTGTCTGCCATATTATTTCCTCCAATCATACCGGTAAGTGAGAGAAGAGCCCCAAAGCCTGAGGGGGACAGCAAAAAGGGAAAAGAAAAGCTCTTATACAAAGGACGAGACCCATTTGCTAACATGCGGGTTCTCATACAATACAAAAGTATGAATGATGATATCCCAGACAGTGAAGAGGAGGATCAGATCCAAATTCCTCGCATCAAGAAAGAGAAGGGAGGCAGTTCAAAGAAAAACCTCGGCCCTATTTTTAAGGATGTCTTAGTCATCATCCGAGATGAGGCAGAAGAGCACAATTCCTTGATCCTCCCTGTTCATAAGGATCTGCTTGCCTCACTCAAAAAGGGTAAAAGGGGAGAGAGTCCGCCTGCCTTGTAACATGGTTTTCTTTACTGCTTGTTTTATTGCTCAACTATAGCAGCAACTTTTGTCATGCTTTGCTAAATGCTTTGTATGTTTAAGAAGTTGTATATATTAAAGCGAAAGCATTTTGTTTTCAGGACTCCAAGATTGGATTTATTTGTCCCTGCTAATGAGATGCCAACCTGTCACAGTGACTACAACTTTGATGTAGAACTGAACTTCGACTTGATGGAAATTGATCAAGATAACGATGAGGTGCCCGAGGAAATCAAAGAATGGGTCGAAGACAAACCCAAACCAAACCTCGATCAAACCACCACGGTCAATATCAGAACCTCAAAAAATCTCAAAGAAATCCAGATAGGCCTAGACCTCACCAAAGACCAAAAAGCGGACTTGATCGAACTCCTAACACAGTTCCAGGATGTGTTTGCATGGTCGCATAAAGACATGGTTAGCTTGTCTACTGATATTGTCATCCATCGAATGCCTATCAAAGATGGATTCAAGCCAGTCAAGCAGAAGCTCATGCGATTAAAACCTGAATGGAGTCTGAAAGTCAAAGAAGAAGTTGCTAAACAATTCAAAGCCGACATCATCATGGTATCAACATACCCGGAGTGGCTATCAAACATAGTCCCCGTGCTAAAGCCCGGAGGGAAAGTACGAGTATGCATGGATTATAGGGATTTGAACAAGGCTTGCCTCAAAGATAATTTCCCGGTACCTTTCAACCACATCTTGATAGACAACACAGTACATTATGGCATGTATTCTTTTAGTGGATTGCTTTGCTGGTTACCATCAAATCATGGTCGCTGAAGAAGATAGGGAGAAAATAGCTTTCATCACTCCCTAGGAAACCTTCTGTTACAGACATTTGTCCTTCGGGCTCATCAATGCCGGGGCCACATATCAGCGAGCCATGATGGCCCTGCTTCATGATATTATACATAGGGAGATAGAAGTCTATTTGGATGACATCATCATCAAATCCCAGGAGGAGGAGGATCACATTAACCATCTTAGGAGGCTATTCAACAGGTTGCGTAAGTACAACCTCAAGTTGAATCCAGCCAAATGTTATTTTGGCGTCAAATCGGACAAGCTGTTGGGATTCCTAGTGAGCAATAGAGGCATTGAGCTGGATCCTGCCAAGATTAAAGCCATCACAGAGATACCTGTGCCACGAACAGAGAAGGAGATACGCGGGTTCCTGGGAAGAATAAATTTCATAAGTCGATTCATTTCCCAGCTCACAACAACTTACGAACCCATCTTCAAGCTATTAAGGAAGAATTCCTCCATGAAATGGAATGAGGATTGCCAAAAAGCCTTCCTTGCCATCAAGAAGCAGCTGATCGAAGCGCCTGTCTTGGTACCTCCAAGGGACAGAGTTCCCCTATTCATGTACTTATCAGTCAATGCCAACGCAATGGGCTGCATGCTAGGACAAAAAGATGATAGTAGCAAAGAGAGAGCTATCACTACATCAGCAAAAGGTTCAGCATTGGCAAACAAAAGTACACCCTGATCGAGAAGATATGTTGTGCATTAGCATGGGTAGCCATGACGTTACAACACTACCTCATATCCCGCATGGATCCACTCAAGTACGTATTCAACAAGCCAATGTTGAATTATCGATTGTCCAAATGGTAGTTAATCCTCCAACAGTTCGACATTGTCTATGTGACTCAAAAGTCCATCAAAGGCCAGGGCATTGCAGATTAGTTGGCCGAAGCACCGTCAGCAGGGTTTGAACCCCTGGAGACTTATTTCTCGGATGATGGGATCATGACAATTCAGCAAGATCAATGAGAGAATACGGTTCAACCATGGAGAATGTATTTCGATGGAGCGGTGAATATAGAAGGTGCCGGAGCTGGGGCAGGCCTTACCTCTAGTACAGGAGAGTAGTATCCTGTGGCTACCAAGTTGTAATTTGACAACACCAACAACACAGCTGAGTATGAAGGCTACATAATGGGGTTAAAATTAGCCCAATCCATAGGTGTCAAACTTCTATTAGTCTTTGGAGATTCTGAGTTGGTTATCAGACAAACCACTAGGGTATATCATACCAAAGAACTGCATTTGCTTCCCTATCATCGGCAGGTCATCAACATATCCATAGACTTTGAAGAGATAACCTTCATCCACATCCCTCGAGGAAGGAACGACTTTGCGGATGCATTAGCAACTTTGGCTTCCCTGATCAACGTATCAGGTAGGAGGGGAATTCCAGACATCAAATTCACAAACCAAAAGGCCCCGACATATGGGAATTACATCGGAGAGGTATCAGATGAAATACCTTCTATCAATCAACCTTGGTATCAAGACATCAAGGAATATCTCCGAGATGGATCTACGCCCGCTGGGGCAAGCCACTTCAAACGAAAGTGGATTCACAAGATGGCCATGAAGTTTTATCTGAGCGGAGATGCACTCTACAAAAGGGATGCTGGAACAGGGCTCTTAAGATGCCTTGATAAAGAGTAAACCCAGAGATTAATGGATGAAGTTCACGGTGGAGTCTGTGGTCCACACATGAGCGGCCATCTACTGGCCAAGAAGATATTAAGAACAGTGCATTATTGGATCGCTCTCAAAGCTGACTGCGATGATCATATCAGGAGATGCAATCAATGTCAAATACATGGAAATGCCATCCACGCTCCTCCAAATGAGCTACACAATAAGAGTTCGCCATGGTCTTTCTCCATGTGGGGAATGGATGCGATCGGTCCAGTAGAACCCAAAGCCAGTAACGGTCATCGTTTCATCTTCACTGTGATTGATTACTTCACCAAGTGGGTTGAAGCTGTCTCTTTTTCCAAAGTCACCAAAGAGGTCATCATTGGTTTCATCAGAACCATGTCGTCTGTCGATATGGACAACCGGAGGTGATTGTATAAGACAACGCCAAGAACCTAAACAATCAGATGATGAGAGAACTATGCTGCAAGTTCCACTATCAAGCATCTCAATTCCATCATCTATCGGCCCAAGAAGAATGGTACCGTCGAAGCGGCCAATAAGAACATCAAGAAAATCATGCAGAAAATGTCCGCCAACCACAAAGAATGGCCTGACCTGTTGCCTCTAACCACCCGTTAGCATACAGGACGTCAATGCGTACTTCTACTAGGGATACCCCCTACTCATCGCTCTATGGCATAGAAGCAGTACTTCCCATAGAAGTAGAAATGGAGTCTTTGAGAGTGTTGATAGACGCTCAGATGGAGGAAGACCAGTGGTTGCTAGATCGGAACCACCAATTGTCCCTGATAGATGAAAAGAGGGCTACGACCATTTTCCACGGGCAGTTATATCAGCAAAAGACTGCTCGATCATACAACAAGAAAGTCCGAATATGGCAATTCAAAGAAAATGACTTGGTGCTGAAGAAAGTTTTGGCCAATCAAGACGAAGCCAAAGGAAAGTTCGCCCCAAATTGGGAAGGCCCTTTCATTGTTAAAGAAGTGTTGACAGGAGGAGCTGTCAGATTGCAAGAAATGGATGGGAATGAATTTCTCCCAACTTATCAACTCAGACACCATAAAAAAGGTATTATATCTGAAACACATGCATACCAACATCCTGGTCCTACGAATCAAATCAGTTTCGGTTTTCACTAGAAGACTGAACTACGAATGACCTGATCTCCCTCAGCCCAGGAGTACATAGGCAGCCATCCCTGGTCCAGTCAAACCAAATAAAAAACTCAAAAACTCATCAAACCAAACTCAAAAAAGACACTTCTCAAGCCTCTCTCACACAAAGATTGAACTACGAATGACCTGATCTCCCTACACCTGGGAGTACGTATGCAGCCATTCACGATGCGGTATGACCTTCAAAGAAAAACAAAAAACCAATAAAAACCAATCCCAAGACACCGAAACCTTATAAAACCTAAATTATATCCAGCCTCCCTGATCAATAGGTCCATCTGAGATATTCTCCGACATCTCAAAGTCAATCCGTCAAGGAGAAGCTCATGATACATCAACAACAGCAAGTCATGAAAGAAGTGGTAATCACTCAGCAATGACAATACATATCCAACTATGGAAGTGAATCAAAATATATTTCTCTAATATATAATATTATTTGATATATACACTGTATCCTGTACATGACAAAAATGGCTGATCTAGTATGTGCAGGAAAAATAAAGCTAGTCTATGGACCCAAGGACAAGCGGAATAACAATGCCAACATGACGTCTCTCTCTAAAGATGGAGGAGCCGCTGCAAGCGCAATACCCTCAACCTCCATACTGGCCAGAACATCCACAGCCATCTGCATAGTGGCACTTGAGATCATCAATGTAAGCACTCATATCGGTAACCAGGCCATGGGTATATGATCGGAGAGTAGTACTGTCATCAATGTGGAGATCCCGGGAAGCTATAGACTCGTCCCTCTCTACAAGAGCAGCATCCCTGGCAATCAAAGTCTCCTCAATCTCGACAAAAGCAGCATCTCGAGAAAATCGAGCCTCATCTCTCTCGACCAGTGTCGTATCCCGAGTGGCTCGGCCTCATCTCTATCAGCAAAAGCTATATCTCTGCCGGACAGGGCAGTCAACATCAGTACCCTAGCCTGATCTCTCTTGAAAGTTAGCCTAGCAAATGAATCTGCCATAGCTGGATATGTCCCAGCAAGAATGATCAGCGGGTCACTAACTAATGCTACTATCAGACCCATAAATAACTCATCCTCTGTGGGAGAATCAGGATACTACATATGCTCCTCCTCATCCGAATCCACAATCGGAGCTAACTGGATAACCGCAGCTCTGCTATATCAGCCTCTAACCACGCTGAATACTCCGAAAAGCGATCCGGAATGGCTAGTGGAGAAATCAGCCCTCTCCCTATGAGTCCAACACTCATAAATCTGGATCAGGTCGGCTGACAATAATAATGAAGCTGATGTCCGCTGATCAATAGCCCCCTAAAACTGGTGCAGGCTCTAGAATTGATCAAACTGACCCATAACTGTCAACGGATGGTAAGTGGTCACCCCTCTCAATCCCTCTAGGGGCAAGTAGTCCATGCCAGATGCATGGGTAATGAAGCTATAAAGGGAGACTATCCCTAAGTATGGTAGAATCGAAAAAGGATGCTCAATATATGAAAGAAAAGCTAACCATATCTCTGCATCCGAACACTCCGCTGGCTGGAAGGAGTATGATAAAGCTATCTCGTGGGTAAAACAGCATCCCTGATGTCTAAAGAAGCCAATCGGGCACAAATGGGTCATGAGCTATACATACAGCAGAACAGAGCTACCTCTAAAAAACCCCTCTGGATGGGTACTACAATAGGTAGCTGACCTCAATGTCTCGGCCAGTATCATCGGCAGGATGGTGCTACCCTATCTAAGGGCACAAACCACGACCACCAACCCAACATCTAAGTGGTCCAGGTATAGTGGCATGTATAAGTAAGCCGTGACGCACATCAGCAAGACGTCTATCCGGGCTGAATGCCACTCCTCTATCGAGATAATAAAATCACTAGAGTGTTGATTGTAGCTATCTAGTTTGCCGAAATAATCGATTAAAAAGTCAATAGATATCACACATCCAGAAATGATCTCATCCGTGACTACTCTCTGACGTAGGCCCGACGTTTGCAGGAACGGTCTCCTCATATCGCTAATGGCGGTGCGAGCGCAAGGTAAGTCCAAAGCCAAACCTGTAAGCCACTCGTACTCCTCCAAAGATGGTGTCAACTCATGCCGCCCGAAGCATAAAACCTGTCGCTCAAGTATCCAACATGATAGAATGCCATCTATAAATCCATATGGAACCTGAAAGTCCACAAGGGCCAATGAATGCCCCAACATCCGATCCACTGTCCCTCTGGCTGGGAAGGGCAGACTATGGTACCACTACCTCAACGACGATGCAACTACGGATGTTGGTAAATGCTCGATGCAGGCTGACTGTCGATGACGACATCTGTATCACCGTATCACAAGACCATCAGTGGTCAAATCTGAACTCATCTATCTAAGTACATATCCATGACATAATACATGCATAATGATAATGATAAACATGATGCAATAGATAGGAAATATCATGCATATCTATAATAAACTATCTACTACAAGCATCATCTCTGTCTGCTAATAAAACACAAATTAAAAAGTACAGGGATATGGGGCACAACTACCCAACTATTAACAGTGGCCTATCAAAATGGGGCACAACCGCCCAATAGCCAAAACAGTGGCCTATCAAAAGATATAGCGAGAAAAGCTATCAAAAAAGATCAAGAATATCTACACTCAGGCTGTTAACCTGCTCAATCTCCTCCGTAGACACAAAGTCTCGGCCATCAGGAATGTCAGGGCAGTACAAGGCAGGATCAGCCCCTATAAAACTACTAGAAAATGGACATGTGGAAGAGCCTGCTGGAGCTGGAAGGATCAAAAGAAGATGCCTCTGATGGATCTCGGCCAAGATGCCTGATAAACAAATGAGCTTTCTCCAACTGCTGGGTCAGTCCTGTAATTTAATCCAAGCGGGTAGGCTCTCGAAGGCACGCTATCCAGTTTGTCATCATCACATACTCTGGCAACATATCTGCCATGAACTGGGTAGCACGAGTCTGAGCCCCAATAGTGCGAGGACTCCACCAGCTGCTAAATGCCTCCTGGCTATAAAGACCCTCTGACAAGGGAAAGCCATCTACGCCCTCTATAAGGATGTCTGTGAGCGGCTGAACTAGTGGCCAATGGTGCCAAGCAAGAGGAACAAAAGGAATGCGGATCAGCCCTGTGATGTTCCTGATATCATGCTCTCCTAAATAGAGCTCCCAACCTACCTCTATCAAAAATGGGACTCTGCAGGTGGATAATGCAAAATCCCAACTAGTTGGGAAACCGCCCTCAAACCCGACTGTCAAAAAGTCTGAGGTATACGGTACCCATGAATCGATCCGGCCGTCAAAAGCTCAAGCTGCAGACGGGAATGGGTGAATCCCTCAGCTACAGGGACCTCCGTCAAAGTGGAATGGTGCCAACTCCGTCCTCGAGGATAAGTCTCCAGGCCCAAAGTAGTGGCGGGACGTAGGCAAAGAAGCTTCTCATATGCCCAGAACTGGCCATGTAAATATCAAAAGTCCTCAGTGACCAAGATTGACAAATATAAATGCAGAAATCAAAAAGGTACAAGAAAGATGTACTCACCAGCAAGAATGGGTAGAACCCTAACCAAGCCTCCGTCACACCCTCCAAGCGCATGCGCATACCTCGGAGAAAATAGGCAAAGGTGTAGGTACCCCAATCAAAGTCATTGAGGCGCTCCATATGTCGAGTGGCACTGACCAGGGCAAATGACACCATCGTAGAGTTGTCCGCAAGGAAAAAACCCCCTTATGATCACTAAGAACAGTCACCACAAGATGTGATCTCTAACCCTCTGATCATCAGGTAGAGGCTCAAGCAAAGCCCCACTCTGGGCATCTTCGCTCAAGGGACCAGAACGGACTGTCCGACCCTTGATGGCCATCGCAGGAACTCCCAAAAGGGACCGAATGGCAGTGGGTGTAATATCAGCCACAACAGGCACTGGCTCACCCTCAAACTCTATCTCAGTGATGAACCTCCAATCCATAGGCGTCATCATCACCTCACAATCCAGCAAGTGGAGAGACTGAGTCTGGTGGAACCAGCGCTCAGACAAAGCCCTCATATAACCCCGGGGCCAACGGGGGGGAAGGATAGAAAAGAACGCCTGAAACCCCTAGGTGTCAACAATGTCCCTGTAATCCTGGTGCAGAGTGTGGTAAAGAGAATGCACATTAAACCAGTTCCCTCTGGGCTGCGTAAAGTCAGGAACCTACAACAAAAGCCAACCCATATCAAACCTGTGCCCCGAGAATGGCAAAAAGAAAGAAAGAAAATCCAAAAAAAAGAAAACTTCTGTCACCTCGTTGGCATAAAGGAATCTCGATAGATGGCACCTCAAATCTCCCAGCAGATCCTGAAGTGGCACTACAATGCCTGGGAGCTCCGTACGTGGATCCTGAGCTGGGGCACGATCAGCAAATATAGCCTCCTCATCATCTACGTCAACCGGCGGCTCAGCCCCGACAGGACGAATCACTGACTCAGCCAACCTACGAGGCGGTCGGCCTGGCCACGGCTGAGGGATATTGGGTATTTTCTACGCGCAACACGCAAGTGTACGTGGTCAACAAGTAATAAAGTGATAAATCAGATATCATATCCACAGAGACAATAATTACTGTTTAATCAAATAATTACCAACTTTATAATATTTCAGCTTTATCAAACTAACGGTTAAAAAGATGTTTTTATAACTAAATTATTACTTAAAGCAATCGCAACACTAAATCAAGATTTTAACAAAATTGAGAAAATTAAGCCTACAACTTCACTTATGATTACACTTCTAATAATATCCTTTTCCCCAGTTTATTTCAGTTAACCCCATATTATTAATCAAGAACACTAACGTAGATAAAATCACCTCACGATGTATAATATCCATACTCACTCATATCCACAAATGATAGATTCAAGAGAGACATTCTAATTAACTAACTCACTATATTTCTATGTGAATTATAATTAATAAGAATTTATTATCAAGTTCTCTATCAGATTACATCTGGCGTAAAGGCATATTTCTACCCTAAACACGAATCACAATTTCCATCTATGTAGAAATCACAAACATATGTCACTATGGCTAGTTCTAATCCCATATATCCTTTCACAAGTTCATAAGAGATAACAGATAATCGTTGATCAGGCAATTATATAAATTAATCACACACATAGTAAATAACCTGTTAATAACATCCCTAAACTGAATTTAAGAATAATTAATCATCCATTACAATAAAAGATCCAATGTAGGCTTAAATAAGTAATTAGTTCATATTGAATGAATAAAAACCCATAATTCTCAAAGTATTAATCATAACGAATACAAAGAAAAAATGAATAGAGAAAGAAAGGAATATGAAACTCATGTCGTTGCTCGTCTCCACGGTTGCTTCGCATTCGTCAGAATATGATCCGCGTCAATTCTCTTCTCCAGTTCAGTTCTCAAACTAGGGCTTCAAGGTGTCAAAAGTATATCCCTCTCTGTGCATACGAGCCCCTTTTATAATATCATTGCAACAGCCCTAACCATGTCAACTCCTTGCTTCCACGTCCGACCCGGCAAAGGAACCAACCGCCTAGCATGCACGCCTCCCAGCCCCAGCGGGGGAAGTCTCTGCCCAGCCGCCTATTTGCATGGCTCTTCATAATTTCGTAGCTGCTCCTTGCCTTGAGTGAATTGCTAATGAAAAGCTTGCACGAACTTGAACAACCCGTGGCCCACTCATGATAATTTCTATATTCCACTTTGCAAGCTGCTTGCATGCGTGCCCAATTACCATTCCTAGGCAAGCTGCTCCACGTGACTTGTATACAAGTTGAGTCCCACTATCACTTTGCTTGCACTTGCATGCGTGGCCCATGACACTTATCTTGCTTAATAATTTTGTGGCTGCCAACACAAATCCTTGGCCCACTTGATATCCCACATTAAGTTACTATCCCATATTAATTTGTGGCACACATAATCAACTCCACTACTTGCATACATGGATTTGATCTAATTAAAAGGCTATATGCTAATTGCTTGTCAACGTGGCCCACCAATTTACAATTGCCAGAAAACCCAATTCAGCTCGGAAACTTTAATAATCCATAATGCTCACATTTTTTTCCAATTTATTTCCAACATCACGGAACTCTTCAATTGTTCCTAAAATAAAAATTGAGAATAATGAGTATATTTAGGCACACAATAAAAAGAGTAAACATTAAAGAATAGACATATAACATGTAACTTTTATCCTTTAAAGCTACTCTCGCCTCCATTTCATTATCTGCACATAAACGTCTACACCCAGTAGAAATGATAGGCAAAGTACTCGAAAACATGCAGAATCAAGCGATAACTGACTACCGATTCGTAGGTATAAAACTCACTCATCAAATACCCCCAAACTTGAGACTTTGCTTGTCCTCAAGCAAAAACCATGCATATGCAAGAATATACAATGCTCATGAATGTAATTGTCAGTGTATACAGAGCTAACTCGTCGTGCCTCAGAGAATTCACAACAGATAAAACAATAAATCCAACCAGAGACGTATCCATAATTCAAACCAGTCTATGAATTTATACCTGTCACCACTGACGATGTGTGTGTGTGTGTGCTTAACAACAATATACCCAACTATAGATCAAATATGTAACATACTACGCGTCTTATAATGCAATCAGAGTTCAACTTAAGAAATTGCGTAAATAAGGTACAGTGAATTCAAGTAAACGTTAACCAAGTCGAAGGTTAATATGGGACATTTTCTATCTTTCTTTATTTACGGGGGTATTTTGCTCGTTTTCCCGTATCTTTAATTTACTCATTACTGTGCAATGTCTAGTTCCCTTAGGCTCTTCAATGATACCCATGTAGCGAGTTTTCGACCAACGACTCCCAAACCGAATGGCTTTAAGGCACTAGGTGTAAAGACATCCCCTAGGGCGTACTTACTAGAGTACCAAAGGCCACGAAACTAAACTAGTCACGGTGTTTATTCATAAGATTCTATTTTTTTTCTTTTCATCAATTTGCAATATATTTTTTTTCTATTCTCAATTTTTCTTTTTCATATAGCTCCCATATCTTCCCCCAAGCTTAGGTTTCAGTCTAATCTTAGTCACTGCTACCAGTTCACTAAATTTCCTTTGTTAAAACCCAATTTTTGTTCAAGACGACACTTATGTGACTATTTGAACTGAGTTGACTAAATTGGTATCTATCGTGCTAACCGGTGCATAATGTCAAACAGATAAGGACTCATGCAAAGGTCTGAATATACATCAACATTCTAGTTATCATGTTTACGTTCTTATATAAGTCCAGTCTCATCACAGGCTAAAGTTATTTACTACTGACTCATACAATCCTACTTAACAACTCTTTTTGGTCTTTTATGATTTTTCAATTTTTTTATATAAGCATAAAACTTAACTAACGCTACTAAAACACAGAAAACTAATATATATTATACAAATTATACTAACCTATACTATTCATGCAATCATGCTAACAAAATTATGATGATTAATAAACTCACACCCCCAAACTTAAACTAAGCAATGTCCTCATTGTGAAAAATATAGAATTGAAGTGCGAGGACTTCCCTGTCAAGTCAAGCGTCAGATCAGCCACCCTCCTCCGTGTCAGAGTCGGACGGTGGATACGCTGGGAGTGGTTGTGGAGTATAAAACTGCACGGGATTGGAGGTCGTGGTGATTCAGGCAATGGCCGCAGCTACATCGGCTTGAAATTGGATCTGATTATTGAATATATGACTCTGTCTAGCCGCTACTCTGTCAGTCCTCTTTCTTTGTTGCAATCGGATCTTTCTTTAGTGGGTCAATTGCCATTGAATGTCGCTAAGAATGGCATTTGTTGAACTTGAAGATGCATCAGCTTCCACTTCATCGTTGAGGATTACGTAATCCTCATCCTTGGCCTCATCTTCCTCCCCATCCGAGTCTGGAAAAATAAAATCGAGGCCACGAGGATGCGATGGTGCCCCCTTCCAAGGGTCAAATCTATTCATCAGCTTTGAGTCGAGAACTGTCAGTGGTGGTTGAATTGGCTCATTTGGTGCCCATACAACCCCTGCTTGCAAACACAACCCAGTGATTAGTGATGGGTGTGGTAATCCTCCCGGTAATCCACCTTGCAAACACCGGCGAATTGAGAAGTTAATGATTGTCCCAATATTTATGCTGAGATCCTTGACAATTGCATACAATACTGAGATCTTTTCTTTAGTAATGTCGCTGGTGTGTGTTGATGGCAACAGTTTAGCAAAGAGGAAAGAATACCAGACTTTCCCATACTTGTTCAACATGGAGCTTGGGATGATTGTGCCTTTTCGTCTGTCTGTCACCCATACAGTGTCGGGTTTGCAAATTTCTATAAGAATCTGATTATAATTTATCCCGCCATTGCGCAACTCAATGTATTGACAAACAGCAGGCAGTGTGATATTGTAGAAGGAGTTGATTGTCTGGGCACTGAAATCTACCATTTTGCCTCTTACAAAAGCTCTAAATGGGGGGCGTTCTCCACATTGGCGTATAACTCTTTCACTATAGCTACCACCGTTGCTTCAGGATGTTGTGTGAAATAGTGCCAACGTCGTTCATGGATTTGCAAATTCATTTGTCCATCTCCAAGATCTGGTGTAAGTCCACATTCTGGGATGAGGGCCTTCCCCAACACATACTCAAAACATTCAGCGGTGGCCGTGTTCTGAAATTTTTTCTTGTCGAACGGAGGAACGGCAGGCGGAGGATGACCCCTCACCTTTTTGCCTTTTCAATGGTCAAGGTGGCATGATGGTTGCTAGCCCACAATTAATGAGTTTTCTGAATATGTTAGTTGAAGACTTTAGTCGAACACTCGGTGGGAATTGTCAAAGTAGGTCTATGTTGAGTGAAATTGCCTTGTTTGATTCCCCCAACTTGTGTCACCCACAAACAAGCAATCAGAGATATATATTAATGGTCCACTCTTACTAGCACTTTCCAAAAACAACCAAAATCACCCCCTAATTTCACTTTACCAAATTTTTCCCAATTGAAACGATTACCATGATGGATGATAGATGGTCCAACGATGTAGATGAATACCTTTGATAGCACAATTGTCCAACTATTTGATGATAGTTCAAAGTGATGAAGTGCTCGTCCTGTTGAAGTCGGCTGGGAGAAAATAGGATGGAGGTGCGTTGGTTGAATTCATGGGGGGGTGTAGAATTTGGTAGTGAGTATGTGAGGATTTGTGGGGGATGGGAATTCGATAAGATTAGTGGTTGGAATCGTGGGGGTGTAGTGTGGTGGTAGGAAAGTGGGATGGTAGGATAAGAGGGACACCCTTTTCGATTTAGTCCAGGTTGCTGAATTTCGGTCACCTGCCCCAGCGGGATTGTTAGCTGGTCGATCCCCGCCCCAGCATGATAAGCCACTGTCCGGCTTTATCAGGACCCGCCCCGACGGGATTTTTCTTCATTGAGTCTTTGCCCAAGCGGGCTAATGTTCTGGCTAGCTGCTTAATTTCTGTAGTTCCCTTCTCACAAACTAGTCAATACTTTCACAAAGTCCCCTCTTTGGATTAGATGCTTGTTTGGTGGGGATTATCTTGTATATGTTCTTGTACACCCTTTTTGTGGTGATGTGCCTTCACTTTGATGCCAAATTCAAATGATGATGCACGTGTCCTGTATCTATACACACCCTAAAATTTTGTTAGACATATATTATGAAGAAAATCCCTACGTATTTTACATTATTACCCTATTAAATGATATTAATGCAACTAAAAATAAAAATAAAATAACCGATGGGTTGCCTCCCATCGAGCGCTTAATTTTAAGTCTTTAGCCTAACTCCTTCTGTGCTTCATTTTGGTTCGACCAGATCGATCGTGGTTGCCTGGTGATCAACGTTTCCGCCCCAGTAATGCTTTAATTGTTGATCGACTTTAAATGTTTCGGTCGACTACTTAGTGTATAATTCAACGACGCCATGCGGGAACACCGTCTTTATTGTGAACGGACCTGACCATCTAGACTTTAGTTTTTTGGGAAATAATTTCAATTGAGAGATGAATAGCAGTACTGATTGCCCTGGTTCAAACTGTCGGTCCATTATTTTCTGATCATGCCATTTCTTCACCTTTTCCTTGTACAACTTTGAATTTTCATACACCTGCAGGCAAAATTCGTCCAATTCGTTGAGTTGTAACAACCGCTTCTCACCTGCCGCTGATAGATCAAAATTCAACTTCTTGATTGCCCAATAAGCTCTATGCTCCAGTTCTACAGGCAGGTGACATAATTTCCCGTAGACAAGCTGATAGGGGGACATGCCAATCGGAGTCTTGTAGGCGGTCCGATATGCCCACAAAGCGTCGTCTAACTTCACTGACCAGTCCTTTCGATTTGGATTTACAACTTTTTCCAAAATTCTTTTGACGTCCCGGTTAGATACCTCTGCTTGTCCACTTGTTTGTGGGTGATAGGCTGTGGCAATCCGGTGTTTGACCCCATACTTCGCTACAAGAGCCATGAAGTATTTGTTACAGAAGTGGCTCCTTTCATTGCTAATGATTTCTCTTGGGGTTCCGAACCGAGTGAATATATTCTTTTGCAAGAACCTTAAAACCACTTTTGCATCGTTTGCAGGTAATACCATCACCTCAACCCATTTTGAGACGTAATCTACAGCCAAGAGGATGTACAGATTGTTGAAGGAAGACGAAAAGGGCCCCATACAATTGATCCCCCATACATCGAAAATCTCGACTTCCAAGAATATGTTTAGTGGCATTTCATTTCGCTTCAAAATATTCCCCACTCTCTAACATCTGTCGCAATTCTTCACGCATTGATGTTTGTCTCTGAACGTGGGCCAGTAGAACCCTGATTGAAGAACTTTTTCTACTGTGCGATCAATCCTATAGTGTCCCCCGTATGGGGATGCATGACATGCCTGTAGGATGCTCTCCACTTCACTTTTCGGTATACATCGCCGGATCATTTTATCAGCACATTGGCGGAACAACTATGGTTCGTCCCACATGTACCACTTTACATCATATAGGAATTTTCTCTTTTGGTGGCGGGACAAGTCTGGTGGGAGGATGTTACTGACCACGTAATTAGCGAAGTTCGCATACCATGAAAACTCATCGTTTATCAAAAATAGCTACTCGTCAGGAAAAGACTCATTGATTGCTGACTTATCTGTTTTGTCTTGCTTTGGGTTCTCAAGCCGTGAGAGATGATCGGCCACCTGGTTCTCTGTCCCCTTTCTATCCTTGATTTCTAAGTCAAATTCCTGGAGTAGCAACACCCAACGGATAAGCCTCGGCTTTGCATCCTTCTTCTCAACTAAATACCTGATAGCTGAGTGGTCTGTGTAAACCACCACCTTAGTTCCCACCAAGTACGAGCGGAACTTATAAAAAGCATACACAATTGCAAGTAGTTCCTTTTCCGTGGTAATGTAGTTCAACTGTGCATCTGTCAGAGTCTTGCTCGCATAGTAGATGGCATGAAAGATTTTATCCTGTCTTTGTCCTAGTACTGCTCCAACTGCAAAATCACTCGCATCACACGAGTTTAAATGGCTTGGTCCAATCAAGTGCTATGATTACTGGGGCCGTAGTTAACTTCTTCTTTAACTGCTCAAAGGCCACTCCACAGTCTTCATCAAATTTGATGGGACATCCTTTTCCAATAGACTGCAGACTGGTTTAGTGATTTTCGAGAAGTCCTTGATAAACCGTCTGTAGAATCCGGCATAACCGAGAAAACTCTGAATACCCTTTACCGATGTAGGCGGCTGCAGATTGTCAATTGTTTTTAATTTTGCTCGGTCGACTTCCAACCCTTTTCCAGAAACTTTGTGGCCAAGAATTATCCCCTCTTGGACCATAAAGTGGCACTTTTCCTAGTTGGGCACTAAGTTCGTTTCCACACACCTCTTCAAAACCAATACCATATTCTTAAGGCATCTATCAAACGATTCCCCAAATACAAAAAAATCGTCCATAAAAACCTCAACACTACGCTCCACCATGTCTGAGAATATCACCATCATGCACCGCTAAAATGTCGTCGGTGCGTTACACAGTTCGAATGACATCCTTCTAAAGGCAAAGGTGGCATAGGGACATGTGAACTTTGTCTTCTCTTGATCCTCCGGTGCGATGATGATCTGGTTGTACCCGAAATACCCGTCCAATAAGCAGTAATATTCATGTCTGGCTAATCTGTCCAACATCTGATCAATGAAAGGCAAGGGGAAATGATCCTTTCTAGTTGCCCTATTCAGTCTTCTATAATCCATGCAAACTCTCCAGCTGGTCACTGTTCTTGTCGGTATCAGCTCATTATTGTCATTTTTCACCACTGTCATACCGCCCTTTTTCGGTACACATTGGACCGGGCTCACCCAAGCACTGTCTGAAATTGGGTAGATGATTCCCGCGTCTAACCATTTCAAGATCTCTTTCTTCACAACTTCTTTCATTACAGGATTTAGCCGCCTCTGTTGTTCTACTGTGAGCTTGCTATCCTCCTCCATTAGGATCTTGTGCATACAGAATGATGGGCTGATCCCTTTAATGTCGGCGATTGTCCAGCCAATTGCAGCTTTATATTCCCTCAACACTCTCAACAGCTTACTTTCCTGCATTGGGTTAAGTGCAGATGTAATAATAACAGGTAAAGTAGATGAAGTGCCTAAAAACGCATATCTGAGGTGATTAGGTAAGGGTTTTAGTTCAAGTTTAGGTGGTTCCTGGAGAGATAGCTTCATCTTTTCTGATGACGCTCCTGCTATTTCCAAGGGCTCAACTGGTGGTTTGAACCTATTTGATCTTGGGTGAGCCTCTAGTAGTTTCAAATATTCTATTATTTCTGCATCCCCTTCATCACAATCTTCAATCAATGCTAATTTGAGTGGATCGGTATTAAGTATCCGAAGTTGTTCCTCATCCACCACTGTATCTATTATATCCACCTGGTAACACTCCTCATCTTCCTTGGGAAAGTTCATGGCCTTGAATACATTGAAGGTGACTTGTTGATCTTGCACCCTCATGGTCAACTCTCCTTTCTAAACGTCGATGAGAGTCCTGCCAGTAACTAGGAATGGTCGCCCAAGGATTATTGGAATATCCTTATCTTTTTCATAGTCGAGGATAATGAAGTCTGCTGGAAAGAGTAATTTGTCCACTTTTACCAAGATGTCTTCGACAATTCCCCGTGGATAAGTTACTGATCTGTCCGCCAACTGTAGGGAGATGTTGGTAGGTTTAGGTGTTGGTAACCCTAGCTGAGTATAAACTGATAATGGCATAAGGTTTATATTGGCACCCAAATCACAAAGGCATTTATTGAAGGTTACACTCCCTATAGTGCATGGAATGGTGAAACTACCCGGATCCTTCAACTTCGATGGAAGCTTCTTTTGCAGAATTGCACTACATTCTTCTTTCAGTGCCACAGTTTTGAGGTCCTCTAGTCTCTTTTTCTTTGACAGAATATCCTTCATAAACTTGGCATAACTGTGCATCTGCTCTAATGCCTCTACAAAAGGTATATTTATATGCAGCTTCTTGAACACTTCCAGGAATTTTGTGAACTACTGCTGTAGTCTCTATTTATGGAGCCTTTGTGGATATGGCGGTGGAGGGTAGACTATCGGTGTAATTACTTTTTCTTCTTCTGTCGATTTTTCTCCTGCTTCCCTTTCCACTGTCTATTCCCTAGTAGTCTCGACTTGCTCTTCTTCGGTTACCAGCTTATCTGATTCCTGCTCAGCTAACTGTTTCCCACTCCGGAGTGTAACAGCTTGACATTGCTCATGTCCTCCTTTCGGATTCTTCTCTGTGTCACTTGGCAAAGCTCCTTGGGGTCGGCTATTCATTGCACTTGCTATTTGTCCTATTTGAATTGATAGATTCTTCATTTCCGCCACTAGAGTTTTCGTCACCACTTCATTTTCTGTTCTGACTCTGGATATAGCCTCTTCCCAACCTGGCTTATCCTCTTACCGTGGTGCTGCCTGTTGTTGCTGATTCTGAAAACCAGGAGGGTATGCTTGTCGTGGAGCCTACTGCTGGTTCTGAGTCTGGTTGTTGCTCCATAAAAAGTTCGGATGGTTCCTATTCCCCTGATTATATGTATTCTGGTAGATGTTGGCTGGTATGTTATAGTTACCCACAAACTGAACTGAAGCTAGGTTAATTGCACACTGTTCTGTCGGGTGTTCCCCTGCACACTGTTCACATATAACTGCTACTTGTTGCATGTTTCCCCTTTGCAAAGTTTCGATACTCTTTTTTAATACTGATAGTTGTGCCAATATGGCTGTCGAAGTCTCCACTTGCAGAACACCTGCTGTTGTGGGCTGAGTCAATCTTTCAGTCGATCATTGGTACCCATTTGAAGCCATCATTTCTATCAATGCCCATCCGTCCTCAAATTTCTTCGTCAGAAAAGCTCCCTGTGAAGCTGCATTAATGCTAGACCGTATCTAACTCGATACTCCATTGTAAAAATTACTCATCTGCATCCAGGGTGGGAATCCGTGATGTGGGCACTTCCTCAACAGCTCCTTGTATCTTTCCCAGGCTTCATAAAGTGGCTCCCCTTGGTACTGTGCAAACGAAGATATCTTCGTCCTCATCTTATGTGTCTTCAATGATGGGAAGAACTTGGCCAAAAATTTCTATGCTAGATCATTCCATGTCGTAATTGACCCCCGATGGTTCAGAATGTAGCCAAGCATTCGCCTTGTCTCTGAGTGAGAAGGGAAATAACCTCAACTTGAGCGCATCTTCTGACACTCCATTGCACTTGAAAGTGTCGCAGATTTCTATGCAAGGGAAGATATGATCATTCGGATCATCATTCGGAAGACCCCCCAAACTGACAAGTATTCTGCACCATCTATATTGTTCCAGGCTTAATCTCGAAATTATTTGCATTGATCGCTGGCCTGGCTATACTCGAGTGAATTTCTGAGATCTTTGGAATAGCATAATCCTTCATTGGTTTGTCTTCCTGTTGTTGTTCAGCCATGTTTGTTCTGGGTGTTTCAAATTCCTCTCGATTCTTTGCAATCCGCTTAGTTAAACTCCGAAACCGTTTGTCGATGTCGTCCTCAAAAGGCAACAACTCTAGCTTCTTCAATCTAGTTTGCATGCACTACTCGAAAGTACCTGAAATATCTAAACAAACAAAAAATAAGAATAAATATATATAGGTTTAATTAAAACTGATCTATTTAAATCGATATTGTAAGTAATAAACGCAATTACTGTCCCCGGCAACGGCGCCAAAAACTTGTTGGGTATTTTCTATGCGCA
Organism: Panax stipuleanatus; assembly: GCA_020205555.1. Lineage (NCBI taxonomy): Eukaryota > Viridiplantae > Streptophyta > Magnoliopsida > Apiales > Araliaceae > Panax > Panax stipuleanatus. The sequence goes on along the minus strand of CM035124.1, from coordinate 97,546,961 downwards.
ACACGCAAGTGTACGTGGTCAACAAGTACAAAAGTGATAAATCAGATATCGTACCCACAGAGACAATAATTACTGTTTAATCAAACAATTACCAACTTTATAATATTTCAGCTTTATCAAACTAACGGTTAAAAAGTTATTTTTATAACTAAATTATTACTTAAAGCAATCGCAACACTAAATCAAGATTTTAACAAAATTGAGAGAATTAAGCCTACAACTTCACTTATGATTGCACTTCTGATAATATTCTTTTCCCCAGTTTATTTCAGTTAACCCCAGATTATTAATCAAGAACACTAACGTAGATAAAATCACTTCACGTTGCATAATATCCATACTCACTCATATCCACAGATGATAGATTCAAGCGAGACATCCTAATTAACTAACTCACTATATTTTTATGTGAATTACAATTAATAAGAATTTATTATCAAGTTCTCTATCAGATTACATATGGCGTAAAGGCATATTTCTATCCTAAACACGAATCACGATTTCCATCTATGCAGAAATCACAAACATATGTCACTATGGCTAGTTCTAATTTTATATGTCCTTTCACAAGTTCATAAGAGATAACAGATAATCGTTGATCAAGCAATTATATAAATTAATCACACACATAGCAAATAACCTGGGAATAACATCCCTAAACTGAATTTAAGAATAAGTAATCATCCATTACAATAAAAGATCCATTGTAGGCTTAAATAAGTAATTAGTTCATATTGAATGAATAAAAACCCATAATTCTCAAAGTATTAATCATAACAAAGAAAAAATGAATAGAGAAAGAAAGAAATAAGAAACTCCTGTCGTTGCTCGTCTCCACGGTTGCTTCGCGTTCATCAGAATATGTTCCGCTTCAATTCTCTTCTCCAGTTCAGTTCTCAAACTAGGGCTTCAAGGTGTCAAAAATATATCCCTCTGTGCATACGAGTCCCTTTTATAATATCATCGCAACAGCCCTAACCATGTCAACTCCTTGTTTCCACGTCCGACCCGGCAAAGGAACCAACCGCCTAGCATGCGCGCCTCCCCGCCCCAACAGGGAGTTTCTTCTTAACACCCCCGCCCCAGCGAGGGAAGTCTCTGCCCAGCCGCCTATTTGCATGGCTCTTCATGATTTCGTAGCTGCTCCTTGCCTTGAGTGAATTGCTAATAAAAAGCTTGCATGGACTTGAACAACCCATGGCCCACTCATGATAATTTCTATATTCCACTTTGCAAGCTGCTTGCATGCGTGCCCAATTACCATTCCTAGGCAAGCTGCTCCACGTGACTTGTATACAAGTTGAGTCCCATTATCACTTTGCTTGCACTTACATGCGTGGCCCAGTACACTTATCTTGCCTAATAATTTCGTGGCTGCCAACACAAATTCGTGGCCCACTTGATATCCCACATTAAGTTACTATCCCATATTAATTCGTGGCACACATAATCAACTCCACTACTTGCATGCATGGATTTGATCTAATTGAAAGGCTATACGTTAATTGCTTGTCAACGTGGGCCACCAATTTACAATTGCTAGGAAACCCAATTCAGCTCAAAAACTTTAATAATCCATAATGCTCACATTTTCTTCCAATTTATTTTCAACATCACGGAACTCTTCAGTTGTTCCTAAAATAAAAATATAAGAATAATGAGTATATTTAGGCTCACAATAAAAAGAGTAAACATTAAAGAATAGACATATAACACGTAACTTTTGTCCTTTAAAGCTACTCTTGTCTCCATTTCATTATCTGCACATAAAAGTCTACACCCAGTAGAAATGATAGGCAAAGTACTCGAAAACATGCAGAATCAAGCGATAACGACGACCAATTCGTAGGTATAAAACCCACTCATCAAGGGACATCGGAGACTCTCCTCCGTCTAACTCCTTAAACGACCATGCTAGCACTCCCTGGTCTATCTCGATCTATAACCTGGACAAAGTCTCCAAATCACCTCAGAAAGGGTGAGGTAAGCCTAAAACCTGTGGCTTATTAATTTAAATCAATTATTTATGCATTTTTAAATCCTAAAACATGCATGGGTCAGTCAAAATCCCCAGTAGATTCAAAACTGCATGTTTATTAAATGCTCAGGCTTTTGAAAAAATTTCGTAATAGTCTCTTTTGTAAAGTGGACTATTCGCATGCACAAAGGCATGTCTAGGTGGCCATTCAGTAACACACCTTTCCAAAAACAAAAATAATTTATATTTACGAAAAAAAATCAAAAATAAACTTCACATGGTAGCCAAATTACCCTGGACATTTTTTAGTTGAAAATTCAGGCTCACTAGGCCTCAAAAAGGACGTGTAAACTGATCAAAAAGAGCAAAAATTGACTGTCTTAGAATTCAAATTTTCTTACATCAAAACATGCATCACAGTAAAATATGCATACTTATGAAGTCAGAAAATTTTTATCAAGTCATATAAGCATACATTTTTGATACATTGTGTTCAAAAGCACCCTGCGTGGTTTATAGCATTTTAATGGTCAAAACTGACAAAGAAAGAATGTAAACGTTACCTGAGATGTGCAGAAAGCAGTGGCCTCTGACGGAATCTAAAAAAAGCTGCCCAAACTCCGTAGATCTGAAAAAGGAAATTGGATTTCTATCGAAACTCACAACTAAAAATGAGTTTGAGAGCCCCCCGCTGCCCAATATAAATCCGCAGGAGGAAGTGGCCCCACCTGCGACAGCCGCACCTCTACCTGCGACTCCCTAGGGTGGGCCCCACCCCCTCAGCTCGGTCCAGTTCGAGTTGAAACGGAGTTTACTGGAGCTAAAAAGTCAAATCTGAGAAAAAATTGATACGCGATTGAGCGAATTGTCCTGAAATCCTGCATACAAGCTACTAATTCCTGACATAAGGAAAAACTTAATGAAAATCATTGGTTAAAATCCCCAATTGTTATACAGGGACCAGTGTGGAAAACTGCTGAAAAACTGCATGAAATTGCACAAAATTGTCGAAAACTGGCACTGTCATAGCATCGGGTACAGAGCGGTGACAGTTCAGCCGTTAGCTCAACTCCAGCGAAAGCGTCGGGTACAGACCGATGATAGTTCAGCCGTTGGCTCAACCCCAGTGAAGCATCGGGTACAGACTGGTGACAGTTCAGTCATTGGCTCAACCCCAGCGAAGCATCGGGTATAGACCGGTGACATTTCAGCCATTGGCTCAACCCCAGCTAAGCGTCGGGTACAGACTGGTGACAATTCAACCGTTGTCTCAACCCCAGTGAAGCATCGGGTATAGACCGGTGACATTTCAGCTATAGGCTCAACCCTAGCGAAGCATCGGGTACAGACCGGTGACAGTTCAGCCGTTGTCTCAACCCTAGCGAAGCATCGGGTACAGACCGGTGACAGTTCAGCCGTTGGCTCAACCCCAGCAAAGCATCGAGTATAGATCGGTGATATTTCAGCCGTTAGCTCAACCCCAGCGAAGCATCAGGTACAGACCGGTGACAGTTCTGCCGTTGGCTCAACCCCAGTGAAGTGTCGGGTACAGACCAGTGATAATTTAGTCGTTGGCTCAACCCCAGCGAAGCGTTGGGTACAGACCGATGATAGTTCAGCCGTTGGCTCAACCCCATCAAAGCGTCGGGTACAGACCGGTGACAGTTCAGCCATTGGCTCAACCCCAGCGAAGCATCGGGTATAGACCAGTGACAATTCAGTCATTTGTTCAACCCCAGCGAAGCGTCAGGTACGGACCGGTGATAGTTCAGCCGTTGGCTCAACCCCAGCAAAGCGTTGGGTACAGACCGATGATAGTTCAGTCGTTGGCTCAACCCCAACAAAGCGTTAGGTACAGAGCGGTGACAGTTTAGCCGTTGGCTCAACCCCAGCGAAGCATCGGGTACAGACCGATGACAGTTCCGTCGTTGGCTCAACCCCAGCGAAGCATTCGGTACAGACCGGTGACACTATCAACCGTTGGCACAACCCCAGTGAAGCATCAAGAATGATCCGATGGCAGAAACAGTAAATCAATCCATCCCCACAGAGGATAGATGATGGAATCTGCTATACAAACTCTTAGAGGGAGCACCGGGAATGAATGGTGATTCAACCTCCTGTTGCAAACTACCGGTGTAAATTATCGTCAAGATAAGGCATCGGAAGCACCCACTGAGGTAACTCGACAACAGAGATATATCCCTAGCAGAGGAGCCTTCAGAAATGTACAACGTCATCAGCCGAAGGAAAATATGCCCTACAGAGAGTATCAACAGATGTGGAAAACCATTGGTCTCAAACCAAGGTAGCATCAAGAGATATCACGGATGACATCATCCTCAGCAGAAAGTGACGAGAACAGTCTGTGATAGCCTATCAATGATATCAACCCGCGATAACCATACTCACTCAGAGGTATCTAACATTCATATCATATCATGCCATGCATTGCCTTATGTGACGCCCCCAAATTCGGACCACTCACGTCTCAAATTCGGTTCGTCACGTTCTAAGTATCTAACGACAATATAACATCTCGTGCAACAAAAATAACAGAATAAATTACATTTATTTAATATAATCATTCATGTCCCAAGGTTTCGTAACTTAAACATCTCATACATAGTTTAAACATAACTTTAACTTAACTAATACATAATATGATATAATCTTATTATAATCATTATAATAGTTCAACTAAATACAAAGCTACTCCGCCTTGCCCTTTCCCTTATCAGTGCCCGAGGGTCCGCCATTCTCTGCCTTAACTGAAATGTTTCTAGGAAAAGCAAGAATGAGCAATAAGTTTGCTCAGCAAGTAATATAGCAATAAGGGGATCAATATAGTTTTCAATTTCTCAAGGGTACAACAATAATGATAGTTCAAGAATAACAAGAAGTATCGACAGTTCTCAACAATAGTCGCTAAGGACCGAAAGATATCAATGGGATTCAACGCTTAATTAATTTGAGAATTCAAAATAATGAATACTGAGCAGTCACTAAAGACTATGAACTTCTACTAGAATTAACAGTAGTATGCTGATAATCCAACAGAAACAAGTACAACAGGTGATCAGCCTAACGTACCCTACGTTATGCATAACATTTAATCGTACTCAGGTGATCAGCCTAAAGTAGCCTAAGTTCTTATCATTTGAAAGTTTATAAATACTTATCAATTCTATATGGTTTCATCATAACATGCTCATTGATACTTAAATACCGTACTGGACATGTATTATAGATTAGGATAACAATACATGCATGCATCAAATCTTATATCACAAACAGAATAGGCAGACTTCACTGCAGGGTGGCGCGGCAACACTTGGTTTGAACTAAGGAGTGGCGCGGCCGCGCTGCTCCCAGTTCAAACCAGAGCTGATTTGCAGAATGCATGGCCTAACTCGCATACCCATATACTTTGATGACGACACATGCAGAATGTACATGTCATGAGGTTTATAGCTATGTTCGAACTTATCTTCAACATATTTTGTTATCACTTTCAATTAGCAAGCTTAACGTGTTCAACTAACGAGGTTTCTTACGTTTAGTTATTATACGCATGCAATGAGGTCAATAAGTCTCAACTACATATGCTCATGTCATCTTAGTAATGTATTTCATGGTACATGGCTTTACTTCTTAAAAACTCATTCTAAATCATGCTCAACTAGTTTACAATGAACGTGGCTAGTTAGGCATACATTTTAATCACGTCTACATGCGTATGATATCCTAACATGATGGTTATAATTTCAGAATACATGCAACCATCAACCGAATTAGTTTCCCAACTCTTAAGTTTTCTTTGAAACCTTATGTTAAACCAACTCATCATGTAAAGTAACATCATATATCAATATTATGTACACACATACTAGATCACATAGGCATGTTTAAAAGCTCAGAACTCAAAGTGTTCTTAGTTCGTTAAGTTTGTATTTGAAACACTAAGTTTCTATTAGAAGGTTATCAAAACCATTTAAGCATGCAGAGTAAACATACCATGTTTCATGCTCATGTACATACGTAATCAGAACATATACGCATGTTTTCAAGTTCAGAATTTAAAGTGTACATAGTTCATTGAGTTTGCACCTTGAAAACTCAAGTTCCCTTTGGAAACCAAGCTTTGGTAAGTGTCTACATGAAAGGCCATCTAAACTAGCAAGTCAGGGACTTATTTATGCTTAAAGACATTATACTAACATGCTCCATAAGTCGAAAACCACAAAAATCATTTTTTGATTCTGCAGAAGGGCGCGGCCGCTCCACTCCGGTTCCAGTCTAGAATGCTTTCTGCTTGTGCAGAGCTTCAACCCAACTCTCAAATTAGTTCATGAAACAAGCTTACAAACAGCCACATTACATCTATAACATGTATACAAACCTAACTATCATGTTAGCATCATTCCACATATCCAATTACAACTATTTCATGTTAATTTCTACGAATTAGAAATGTTAAACTTCAAAGTTTGAATAAGTATTATACCTCTTAAAGCTTGATATTGAGCTTGTTCCTAAATTGTTTTCCTCAATCTCAGACTTCTCACCACTTTGATACACTTACTCTCTATTCTCACTCAACAAAAATTTCAGCAATTAAAATGAGAAGGAAGAGAGCTTCATTTATAGAAAATGAATTACACAGACCATGGTTTTGTCTCCTATTTAAAACTAATGAAAATGAGAAGAACATGATGGTTAATGGAGAGAAGTTGGTAAAGTAGTTGAAGATTACTGTTAGAGCCACTCCCCCTTTGATCATTGGCTAGATGCTGAGTTTGATTTGCAAGCAATAGCCTTTAGAGGCCATTGGTCTAGACACGTGAGGAGAGAAAGAGTTGTGACTATGAATATGGGACAAGCTTATTTGGAACTCAGCATTTGTAATTTGGTCACACATATACATATGTATACTTAGGTTTTAATTCCATTAAATCACAACGTAACTTGAATGAGGAGATAATATTACATTGTAGCAAATTGGGGGTACATATCAGTACACATACTATAATACATGTACATTTTATAATACCGAATATAATTCAGTTAAGTATTATCTTTCCTCATTATCATAAACTTTATTATTTCAAGTATACTTGATTATTGAAATAATAAGTAAATAACAATTATTTATTTAGTCTAATTTATACAAAGTACATATAACATAACATGTTGTCACATATCATCCCTATATAACCTATAAAATTCATTTAATCTTACTATATAGTTTTATATATAATATAGTCACATTAAAGTGTCACACTACACTTTCTTTTTAATTGAATGTAGGTACTATATATTATACGATTAATTATCGCATATCTTGCACACAACAATTAATTGAATAAACATTAATCTAATATATTACTTAATTATTTACTCGTGAATACGCTATTACTCATAATAACAATTAATTAACAATATAATATTAATTAATCCTTCATTTATTAATTTCTTCTTTAATTAATTAAACCATCATAATTTCCATCATCGTGCCACACAAGGCATTCTACGAGCTTATCATAAACTCCACATTTTTCTCAATTATCATTAATTCAATTTAATTAAATTGAGTTACTCAATTCATGCTATATAAACATTTATATAAAATAAATATTCACATTCTTATTAATAGCAATATTAATATTTATTCATAAAATTCATGGTTCTTACATCCTCCCCCCCCCCCCTCCCCTTATAAAAATTTCGTTCTCGGAATTAGTACAAGGTTACACAAAAAGATGGGGATAGTTCCTCCTCATCTTATCTTCTAATTCCCACGTGGCCTCCTCAGCATCGTGGTTACGCCAAAATACTTTTACAGAAGATATAACTTTATTTCTTAATATCTGCTCTTTCCTATCTAATATATGGACATGAATCTCTTCATATGCCATGTTCTTCTCCACTTGAATGGGCTCGTAGAAAATCACGTGTTTGTAGTCAGGCTTGTACGGACGTAACACGAAAATGTAAAACACGTTGTGGATGTGCTCCAACTCAGGTGGTAATGCAACTTTATATGCTACTTCGTCCACTCGCTTGAATAGCTCAAATGGTCCTATGAATCTTGGACTCAATTTTTCCTTCTTGCCGAATCGTATCTTTCCTTTCCAGGGAGATACTTTCAAGAAAACAAAACTACCGACTTTAAAGTCCCAGTCTTGTCGATGTAAATCTGCGTACTTTTTCTGGCGATCTTGAGCTGCTACCAGTCTGGCTCTTATCACTGTCACCACATCTGCAGGTTTGTTGTACTAATTCTGGCCCCAACATTCAGTCATTCTCCGACTTCGTCCCAACATAACGACATTCTGCACTTTCTTCCGTAAATAGCTTTATACGGTGGCATGCCGATACTCGCTTGATAACTTTTGTTATACGCAAATTCCACTAAGGGTAGGTGGTCGTCCCAATTTCCCTTGAAGTCCATCACGCAAGTCCTAAGCATGTCTTCCAGCGTTTTGTATTGTTCGTTCACTCTGTCCGTCTGCCTGTGGATTATACGCAGTACTTAACCTTGACTGTGTTCCCATCCTCTCTTGCAAGCTTTTCCAGAAATTTGAAGTGAAGTGCGGATCTCGATCAGAGACAATTGACACCAGCACTCCATATCGTGAAATCATCTCCTTTACGTACAGATTTGCTAACTGATTTTAATTATATCGGATCTTGATCGGTAGAAAATGTACAGTTTTCGTTAGTCGATTCACTGATAACCCAAATGGCATCATATCTTTTTTAGCGTGACTGGAAGTCCCACCACGAAGTCCATCGTACTGTGCTCCCATTTCCACTCTAGTATTTCCAACGGTTGAAGTAGACCACTTGGCCTCTGGTGCTCTGCTTTGACGCGTTGGCAAGTAAGACATCTACTGATGCATTTTGCGACCTCCCGTTTCAGATTGGGCCACCAAAAATTTTGCCTCAAATCTCGGTATATCTTTGTGCCTCCCGGATGAACGGAATACATCGTATTGTGTACCTCTTGCAAAATTTCCTCCCTCAATTCGGCTACCACTGGCACCCACACTCTCCCTTCGAATCTCAAGATATCATCTTTATCCATTCTGAATCTTTCCTCTTCATTTTTGGCGATCCTCTTTCTTATTTTCTCACATTCCTCATCTTTTTCTTGTGATTCCTTTACTCTGTCCAACAAGGTCGAACGAGCTTCCATTACAAATAACTTTTCCTCAGACCTCCCCGGTCTCTTTACCTCTATTTTCAACTTCTCCATTTCTCTTATTAACCCTTCCTGAGTCGTCAAGTGGAACAATTTCTCCCTTCCTTTTCTGCTCAGAGAGTCGGCAACTACATTTGCCTTTCCCGGGTGATAAAGAATATCACAGTCATAATCCTCGATCAATTCTAACCACCTCCTTTGATGCATGTTCAACTCCTTCTGTGTGAAGATATATTTCAGACTCTTGTGGTTCGTGTATATCTCACATTTCTCTCCGTACAGATAATGTCTCCAAATCTTTAACGCAAAAACTACTGCCACTAACTCTAAGTCGTGAGTAGGGTATCATTTTTCGTAATCCTTTAATTATCGTGATGCATATGCAATGACCTTTCCATATTGCATGAGCATACTGCCAAGCCCTTTGTGTGATGCATCACTATACACCACGAAACTCCCATATCATCTGGTAAAGATAATACAGGCACTTCGCTTAATCTCTTCTTTAACTCCTGAAAACTTTCTTCGTATTTCTACGTCCATACGAATTTCGTCGTCTTCCTCGTTAGATTAGTCAACAGGGTTGTTATCTTAGAAAAATCTTGGATGAATCTTCGATAGTACCCGGCTAACCCTAAGAAACTTCTCACCTTCGTTGGTGTCTTTGGTTGTTCCTAATTACTCACTGCTTCGACCTTTGCAGGGTCTATTGAGATTCTATTCTTATCCACCACGTGTCCTAAGAATTGAACCTTTTCCATCCAAAACTCACACTTAGAAAACTTCGCATACATTTCCTCTTTCCTTAATGCTTCCAAAACAATCCTCAGATGTTCGGCATGCTCTTCCCTTGTCTTCGAGTAGATCAAGATGTCGTCGAGGAAAACTACCACGAATTTATCCAAGTATGGCTTGAAAACTCGATTCATCAAGTCCATGAATGCTGCCGGAGCATTAGTCAATTCGAATGACATTACCAAAAACTCGTAATGCCCATAACGGGTTCGAAACACCGTCTTTGGTATGTCTTCCTTCCGTACTTTCAACTAATGATAACTTGTTCGCAGATCAATCTTTGAGAAACACTTCGCTCCCTTCAATTGATCGAAAAGGTCGTCTATCCTCGGTAGCGGATACCTATTCTTGATCGTTACTGTGTTCAATTCTCGATAATCGATATAGAGCCTCATCGATCCGTCCTTTTTCTTAACAAATAGTACCGGTGCTCCCCAAGGGGACACACTCGGCCGTACGTAACTCTTATCTAGCAACTCTTGCAGTTGTATCATCAATTCCTTCATTTCTACTGGTGCCATATGATATGGAGCTTTCAAAATCGGTGCCGTTTCCGGTGCTAAGTCTATTTCGAATTCGATTTTTCTGTCTGGCGGAAGACCAGGCAGATCGTCCGAAAATACATCTTGGAATTCTCTCACTACGTATATATCCTTAATTTCTACTCCCTTTTTCGAGTATCTACAATGTAAGCTAACTAACCTACACATCCTTTCCTTAACAATTTGAATAAGTCTGAAGGTTCACACTTTTGTTCTGACAACCAATTATCGTAGCATGGTTATACAACCAATCCATTCCCAATATTACGTCAAATTCTCCCAATCTAATCGAGATTAAATCTACGCTCGGTTCATGATCTCTAATGTTTGCACGACAATTTCGGTATATGAATTCTACAGGGATCACTTCCTTATTTACAACTTCTATGTCTAAAGGATTTTCTAATCGTTCTCGGGGTGAATGTAATAACCCAAGATTTTTATATAATTAAATAAAAAAATTTGCATATAAATTTATATATATATATATATATATATATTATTTCTATCAAATAAAGGTGGGAATATGTGCAAGGTAAAGCATATGTGTATATGTAATAAATATATATTTATTTATTGCATGAATGATTTCAAATACATTTTTTGAAAAAAGAATTATTGATTATTATAAATTATATTCTTATAAGAAATTAATTTGGTAGTAAAAATATTTTATTATTTACTTTCCATGAAAACATGATTTATGTAATAATATATGAAATGATTCTTAGAATTATTATAATAATTATTTTATTATATGAATTTATCAAGATTAGTTAAGTTAATTATTTTAACTTAATTAATAATTATATATGATGTAAAGTGTGATTATAGATCAAAACCCTTAATTTTGATCTATGTTATGGAATTTCATGATCTATACAAGTATTGTATAATTGTATTTAAAAGAAAAGTATAATTATAATATGAATAATAAGGAATTATTTTCTTAAGGAATTTGAATATTAAATATGATTATTGATTATATTTGTATACAAATATATATAAGTATATTAATACGAGTTATGATTATGAATTTTAATTATAATTATGATTATTGACATAATTATATGAATATATATATATATATACATAATTATATGAATATATATATATATATATATATATATATGTAGGTTAAGAATTTAGTTCCTTTTAGAAATTCAAATATTAAACATAGTAATTGATTATGTTTGTATTTAAATGAAAGTGTGTATATTATGTGATTAAGAATAATGATTAGAAAATCCTAATTCATAATTTGAAAACCCTTATAGTAGCAACAAACCCTAATTTTTATAAAACACTAATTTTAATTAGTATGTTATAATTAAATTTTTTATTTAACCTTAAACTTAATTTTTCAAACCCTAGAAATTATTTGGGAAACATAAGGGGTTCAAATCTATTGATTAAACCCTAGATTCAAGTACCATGTACAAGAATACCCTTAAAAAAATTTGTTAGTTTACTAAAATAGCATTTTTGGATTTATTTATGTAAGCTAACTTGCAAATCTTGCCAAGATATTGGCTCATTAATGCTAAGATTGCTCACATGCTCAAATCTAAAGTGTCCCAGCCGAATTGTGACACCTAGCAAAATCAGATACAATGAATCAAATGGATTAGGATTGCAAAAGAAAGAAAAAGAAAAGCAAGCTTTCATATTATTTACAAGCCAAGTCTCTCTCTCTAACCCACGAAATTGGGAGTGAATATCAGTGTTAAGTAAAGCCAAAAACACCTCTTAGCCATGCAATATCAGATCATAGAGGGGCAGAAATCAAATTTATTCAAGAAAGGTATAAAACCCAAACCCTAATTTTAGATCTTTAAATTTTCATTAGATGCTATGTTTAAGTGTTTATATATGTGCTATGATATGTTAATAAGTGATCTGGGTTGAGAAATAACATTTTCATAACATTTAAATGCATGAAAATAAGAATTTTAGAAAACTGCTAAACCTTAAAAATGTTGTCTGATAGTCGAAAGTCAGGCCCCATAGATCGATGTCTGTTAATTGTTTAAGTGTTTTAAAGGTTTGTATGTGTTCTATGTAATGATGTTAATATATTGCAAGTGGAATCATGATCATAGCATGTGTAGATTGAAAGTTATTCACGGTCAAAACCCGTTGACCAGGACATGACTAAACGTTTTCTGGGCAACCTAGAAAACTTATGAACAAGCCGGACAGGCCGTTTGACCGGCCTTGATCTCGTTACTGACAGGCTGTTAGGATGTAAAGTTGTGTTTAGATTGTACTCTGACATGAGGACTACAAGTCCAGAGCACTCTCGAACCTTAAAAAGCCACTGGCCGGAAGTTGTAGTCGATCAAAAGGCATTGACCGTTCAGTTTCGTTTTTTGGGTAACCCAGAAATTCGTGACAGTGGTCTGACAAGTTCTTTAGGGGCTTAGATCTTGCAACTTGATGATTTCTAGACATTCTAAGTGCTCGAACCATGTACCCTGTTAGTTGCTCTACAAAGCCCGACATCTAGACCACCAAAAACATTAATCGATTGAAAGATATAAGGTCGAGAATAACGTTGACCGACCATGACTTTATGTTTATAGGCAGCCCAAAAAATGAAGAACAGCTCTGACAGCTTGTTCGATGGCTTATATCTTCTAGATGTGTTGTAGTTTGACCCAGAAATTGCTATACACTTATAGTATTACATCAATACTACATAACTAGTACAATCTCATGCCCAGAAACATCATGAACAAAAAATTACCGGCGGTCAAACTAGGCACCTGAAGACTGTTCTTCGTTGTTGAAGAACGCCTATCGCGACAGATTTCGTCACTAAGGCCCTTTATCGACGGTTTAAATGAAAAAAATGATTATATTAATTAAAATAAATATAAATTAATTATTAAAAAAATCATAAAATTATTTTAAGTTATAAAAATTAACTTTTAATATTTCGACATAAATTTCATTAATATTTTAATTTAATTAAATATTAATGATATTAAATTTATTTAATATTAATATTAAATAAATTAGTTAAAAATAATTTTTAATATATTAAAAATCACTTTAAATAATATTAAAATGTTACAAAATATTTTAAATTATAATAAATGACTTTTAATATTTTGAGATAAATTTCATTAATAATCTAATATTAATGATATTTAATTTATTTAATAATTATATTAAATAAATTAGTTAAAAATAATTTTGATATTTTAAAAATCATTTAAAAATGATATTAAAATTTTAAGACGTATTTTAAGTTATAATAAATAACTTATAATATTTTGATAAGAATTTTATTAATATTTTAATATTAATGATAATAAATTTATTTAATAATTATATTAAGTAAATTATTTAAAAATAATTTTAATATTTTATAAATCATTTAAAGGTGAAATAAATATTTTAAAAATATTTTAAGTTATAATAAATCACTTTTAATATTTTGATATGAATAACATTAATAATGATAATTATTTAAAAATAATTTTAATATCTTAAAAATCATTTAAAAGGTATTAAAAATATTTTCAGGTTATAATAAATAACTTAAAGTGTTGACATGAATTTTATTAATATTTTACATTATATAAATATTAATGATAATAAAATTATTTAGCAATTAAATTATTAAAAATAATACAAGTGTTTGAAAAATCATTATAAATAATTTTAATATTTGGAAAAATATTATAAATGATAATTAAACTATTAATATAATATTTAAGTTCTTGAACAAAGTTTCATTGAAAAAAAATTCGTTAATTATCCGATAATACAATCGAGATGCCGAAGCGATACCGAACTCAAACCAAACCAACATAGTTTGACTAGGTGTACGTTCTTATGTATTTTAATGACTGATATGAATATGTGACAACATGATTAAGCAGTATTATGTGTTAAGTTATATTATTCTAATTAAAAAAATAATTCTATTGATGATAGGACTTCATATTAAAGATAAAAGCGTAAGCTATACTTGTTGGGTTTGTACGTAACGCAATCATGCAATCAAATCACATAAATAGGGCGGAAGCGTAAAAACTAGGTTTTCAAAATGTATACAAACCCATAACCATGATCATGCTTTGTGCTTGTTATCAATAACAGAAAAGAGAGAACATGAAATTATACCTTTGAAGATCTAAGCTTCCTCAGGTACAAGTTCTACTCCTTTGATTCCTTTGATTCCTTTGTAGTGGCTCCTCCCCTTGATCAATGTCAGCCACCCAAATATTTGGCCTCTAACGGTGATCCACCAAGGAAGATGAAGAACTCAAGAAGATGGGTTATTGGCTTAACCCTTGTTTCTATCTCTATAGAATATGTGTACTCCCAACTCTTGAAAATTTCACGTCCCTTATTTCTGATATAAGACTCTTATATAGATATTAGGTTAACCCTCCTAATCCAATTAGAATAGGGTTTTATTTAATTAATTTATATCCTAATCTTTATTAGGATTGAGGGAGAGTACTGATATTATATTAATTCCTAAACTCCTTTAGAATTAAAATAATAATAATAATAATAATATTAATAAGACTCCTCTTATTAATTTATATTTAATATTTCTAAAATATTAAATAATAAACATTAAGCTATTTAATTTATTCTATCATCATAGATTAAATTAATTATACTTAATGCATTATTACTATCATGCCATTTTCTTCTTAAATAATTCTTCTTCCTTTTATGGTGTGACCCTTTAGGTTCTCCATATTAAACCGGTTGTGAATAAATCAATTAGAACAATTCTAATCTTATTTAAATAAACAAATTAAACTAATAATCTATTTAAATAAATAACATTTATTCTACAATAGGGATAAGCCTCCCTAGCGATCAACGACTTTCCAGATAATATAGATTTCAACATTAATCATAAAAGAACCTGTGAGTTAATAGTTACTGTACAATTCAATCCTTCCACCATACAATGTCTCAATTAAATATAAGACATGGATTTACTGTCAAGTCTTAATTTATTTAATTATATGTATTTCGATTAGAAAATGCACAACTCCAAATAATGCAAATTAGAAACCTCTTTCTAATTTCATTCTACCTTGGCCAAGGATTCCTGGGTTGTCATTTAACGAATCACATAGGACATATCTTCTCTTTTACTAGAGGTGGTAGATTCTTTATTGATCATTCATTATCTCCATATGTAACTCATTACACCCAAGCATACCCTATATATGCCTTAAAAGGCCTTAAGAAATTAGTCAAAGTATAATTTGTTACATACAAGATACTATGATGATCTCAAGTCCAAGGATCACATGTACTACTATCACATTAGGAATTCCTATTGACAGGCGAGTAAAACTCCATTAGGTATTCCATAGCAAGTCACGTTCAGTGAACTTATTCTCCAATAAGCACCTACATACTTGCTTTAGTGTCTCCACACAAATGACCATGAGATCAGTCATCCTCATCCAATGAGCAAGCAACATATGTACCAATCTATCCGGATTTACTAATCCCCATTTTGGTAATCCCACAATTGGGAACTATTTAAGTTTTTAAGCTTTCTAAGAATTTAGATCTCATTATCATGATCTCATCATGATTCTAAAAGCATTGCTTAAAACTATGGTTTATTTACATATTATAAAAACAGCACCATGTATATAATTATATGCCTTAAATGAATATTTTATTAATAAATAAATAAGATTGTTTACACAGTATGTGCTTTGTCATCATACATGATTGGCTTGTATGCACACTACTATCAATCTCCCACTTGCACTAAAGCCAATCGCCATGGTATCTCATACCCATCTTCTTTAAGTGACGATCAAACTGCTGTTGTGTTAAAACTTTAGTAAATGGATCTGTAATGTTGTCTTGAGAGTCTACTCGCTCCAAGGTGACGTCTCCTCTTTCAATGATCTCCCTGATCAAGTGAAATCGCCGCAACACGTGTTTAGATTTCTGATGAGACCTGGGTTCCTTAGCCTGTGCAACCGCTCCGGTGTTGTCACAGTATACGGGAACTGCTTCTCCAATGCTAGGAACCACACCAAGTTCAGTTATGAACTTCTTCATCCAAACAGCTTCCTTTGCAGCTTCACTTGCAGCTATATACTCTGCCTCTGTCACTGAATCAGCAACCGTTTGCTGCTTGAAACTCTTCCAACTCACTGCACCTCCGTTCAAGGTAAACACATACCCTGAAACAGATTTACTGTCATCTTGATCTGTTTGAAAACTTGAGTCCGTGAATCCCTCGAGTTTTAATTCAGACCCACTGTAGACAAAAAAAATATCTTTAGTCCTTCTCAAGTACTTTAGGATATTTTTCACTGCCTTCCAGTGCTCTTCTCCTGGATTCGACTGGTATCTGCTTGTTACACTAAGTGCGTGAGCAACATCCGGTCTAGTACATATCATATCGTACATGATAGATCCTATTGCAGAAGCATAAGGGATCTTACTCATACGGTCTCTCTCCTCAGGTGTCTTTGGGGCCTGTTTCTTGGAGAGATTTATTCCATGGCTCATCGGCATGAGACCTCTTTTGAAATCTTCCATGCTAAACCTCTTTAGCATCGTATCAATGTACGTTCCTTGGGATAAGCCGAGCATCCTTTTAGATCTATCTCTATAGATCTTTATCCCCAAAATATAGGATGCTTCACCCAAGTCCTTCATGGAGAAGTTTTTAGATAACCAGATTTTAATGGATTGTAACATAGAATGTCATTCCCTATCAGTAATATATCATCAACATATAATACAAGGAATGATACTGCGCTCCCACTAACCTTCTTGTATACACATGGTTCATCCTCGTTTTTGATAAAATCAAACTCTTTGATTGTCTCATCAAAACGAATGTTCCATCTACGAGAAGCTTGCTTCAACCCATAAATGGATCGTTGTAGCTTACAGACTTGATTTGTTCCAACTTTTGAAATAAATCCCTCTGGCTGTGTCATATACACATCCTCCTCAAGTTTCCCATTGAGGAAGGCCGTTTTCACGTCCATCTGCCAGATCTCATAGTCGTTGTAAGCTGCAATCGCAAGCAAAATCCGAATGGACTTGAGCATGGCTACTGGTGAGAAGGTTTCATCATAGTCAACTCCTTGTCTTTGTTTGAAACCTTTTGCAACCAGTTGGGCCTTATAGGTCTCTATCTTTCCGTCTGCTCCAGTCTTTTTCTTAAAAATCCATTTACACCTAATAGGTTTAATACCTTCAGATGGTGAAACCAAAGACCATACTTTATTTTCATACATGGAGTCCATTTCGAATTTCATGGCTTCAAGCCATTTCCCTGAGTCTTTATTACTCATAGCCTATTCGTAATTCAATGGATCATCATCATTCATGATGTGTACCTCATCGTTATCCTCTATAACGAATCCATACCTCTCAGGTATCTTCGGTACTCTTCCAGATTTACGAACAGGGTGTGGTACAGTAGGTTCTTCTACTTGGTTAGGTACCTGACTTTGGTCCGTGGTAACTTGTGATTCTTGAACTTCTTCAAGATATATCTTGCTCCCACTGACCCCTTCATGGATAAACTCTTTCTCCAAGAAGGTAGCATGTTTCGCAACAAACACCTTTTGATCAGTTGGATGATAGAAATAATACCCTACGATTTCTTTAGGGTATCCCACAAATCTACACTTATCGAATTTAGTCTGTAGCTTATCATTTTCAAACTTTTTGACATAAGCTGGACAACCCCAAGTCTTAACATGCTTAAGATTTGGTTTCCTCCCTTTCCACATCTCATATGGAGTCTTTATGACGGATTTGGTAGGTACCTTGTTAATTAGGTATGCAGCCGTTTCTAGGACATATCCCCAGAAGGAAATTGGAAGGTCGGTAAAACTCATCATGGATCGAACCATGTCCAACAGTGTTCGATTTCTCCTTTCAGATACTCCATTTAACTGTGGTGTACCTGGAGGAGTCCATTGTGAGATTATACCATTTTCTCTGAGACAATTGAGAAACTCACTGCTTAAGTATTCTCCACCTCGATCTGATCGAAGTATCTTAATACTCTTGCCCGTTTGTTTCTCTACTTCACTTCTGAACTCTTTGAACTTTTTAAATGATTCTGATTTGTATTTCATTAAATACACATATCCAAATCTTGAGTGATCATCAGTGAAAGTAATAAAATAAGAATACCCACCCCGTGCACTTGTTGTCATAGGTCCACAAACGTCTGTGTGAATCAATGCCAACAACTCTGTAACTCTCTCACCTTTTTCACTAAAAGGAGATTTAGTCATTTTACCCATGAGACAAGATTCACAAGTTGGATATGATTCATAATCAGATAGCTCGAGGAGCCCATCTTTATGCAACTTGGATAATCTTGTTTAATTGATATGACCGAGTCTACAGTGCCACATATAGGTATAATTAATATCATCTCTTTTTCTTTTCTTAATTTGTTCAATTTGAAATATATTTTCTTGTAAGTCAAGTGTATAAAGTCCATTTCGCAAATTTCCAATACCATATAAAACATCGTCTTTATAAATAGAACAACCATTGTTCTTTATAATAACGTCAAAACCTTCCATATCCAATACAGAAATTGAAATAATATTTTTAATAATATTCGGAACATAATAACAATTATTAAGATAAATGAATTTGTCCGAAGGCATTGCTAAACAATAAGTTCCTATAGCTAATGCAGCAATTTTTGCTCCATTTCCCACTCGTAGGAGCACCTCATCTTTGTTCAGCTTTCTACTTCTGACCAGTCCCTGCACAGTATTACATATGTGAGAACCACAGCCGGTATCCAATACCCAAGTAGAATTATGACTTTCAGAAAAATTAATTTCAATCAAAAACAAACCTTGATTGAAAGTCGAAGCTTCTCCAAGCTTCTTCTCTGCTAGAAACTTCTTGCAGTTCCTCTTCCAATGTCCCGGCTCATTGCAATGAAAGCACATTCTTTTAGCTGGTTCAGGTTTCTTTTGCTCCTTTTCTTTCCCTTTTCCCTTAGCCTTCTTAGATTTCTTCTTTTCAGAAGACACCTTGGGCCTCTTCCTTTTATTGGAAGAATCCACCATCAAGAAATGGTTCTTCTTGGATGAGAAGTGACCTTCTGCAGTTTTCAGCATGTTAAGCAGCTCAGGTAAGCTGACATCTAGCTTATTCATATGAAAATTAACCACAAACTGCGAGAAGGTCTTAGGGAGTGACTGCAAGACCAAGTCTTGACTCAACTCCCCATCCATGACGAACCCAAGCTGTCCAAGGCGTTCAATCAAATTGATTACCTTCAGAACATGAGTCTCGACGGCAGTGCCCTCGGTCATCCGAGATCGAAAAAGCTCCTTAGATATCTCATATCTAGCAGTCCTACTCTGTTCACCATACAACTCCTTGAGGTGAAGCAGCATAGCAGGAGCATCCATTTTTTCGTGCTGACGCTGAAGCTCGTTATTCATGGATGCGAGCATGATGCATTGAGCCACAGATGCATCATCTTGCCACTTATTGAAAGTGACAATCTCTTCCTCAGAGGCTGTTTCTGAAACAGATTCAGGGATAGTGGAATTTAGGACATAAGAAATCTTTTCAGCAGTGAGAACAATTCTCAGATTTCTTAGCCAGTCCTCATAATTCGGGTCGGTAAGCTTATTTGCATCAAGTATGCTTCGTAGTGAGATTAGTGATTTTGACATTTTTAAAATTCTGCATGTGAAAAGACAACATTTTAGCAAACATTCATTTTATTAACTTTGCATACCAAAATAAATTTAGGTCTTTATTTTAAATTGGTATCTCCCACTATTTTCATCAAACTATATTACCCTCACTCATATAGTTCGGCAACATCTAATTAAAGATTTGCTAGTGAGATTAAGGATCCCATTTCAAATGTATATAACCTTGTGGATAGCACAACAAGCGATATACAAATAAATAGGTAGACAACTCTTGTCAATTATATCACCATGTAACTCCTTTTATTTTGCCTCTTAAATCATAATGGTCATGTGTGTGCACATCCGAACTAAAATGATTTAAGTTAAGTCCAGCCTAACACTTTCATAAATTCAAAAAAAAAATTCGTCCTTGTGGATAGCACAACAAGACTAGATCGTTCAATTTTCTTGATAAGCATCAAATGTGATTAATTAACATCTTAAATATTCAATACTAGCCTTGTGGATAGCACAACAAACTCATATTAAATATTTAATACTCTATTAACTAATCATGCTAGAAGGCGACGTTCGATATTCCAAATATCATTTGAACGCTTCAGACTTAATATTATTTCTTTGAGGGGTTTGTTATTATTTGTCTCATCTTTTTAAGCGCGCATGCACATATATATATAAAATACGCGTCATTTTATTAAACATGCAAAGCATGTTTGTATAAAATATAATATATATAATATTTAGCATGCTATATAGAATACTATGTTCTACCCGGATTGATTATGGACTTTTATTCTAGTTTGGTTCACTAGAGCCACCAAGTGAACCAAAAGGTCAAACCTAGGAGTGCAAGAATTTAAATTTTAAATGTAACTATTACATTTAAACCCGGACTCCATACAAACGGGTCTTCACGCGCTCCTTGCTCCTTGGTCTCCAATTTCTTCAAAATAATTCTAACTATCTCTATTACATTAACTATTTAAAATTAAATAGAAACCTTGATCAGCAGTCAAGGGGAAGTACATAGAAAGGAGATAGAATTTACATCGAGAATAAAACTAGAGAAGACGAGGTACGCAGACCCCATTTTATAAAACCCATACATTCAAGCATTCATCCAAAATAAAATCCAATCACATTGGTCATAGTCCATAATCAACCCCATTTATTATCATACACATCAATATATGCATCAATAAATATCCATTCATCTCATGAATAACAATGCTATTCCATATATGGATCGATGTTATTTAATGGACAAAAATTTTGCTAAATTTTATTTTTGAAACAAAATAATCTCTTTTATTTTAATCAAAAATAAATCCAAATTAAACTCCTTTAATTTTAGCATTCTGAAATCATATTTCAGATAAAATAAACTTCTTTATTTTAAAACTTTATTAATTAAATAAACAGTTTACTTAATTAATTAAAATCAATTTTCAGGGTCTGTCCAAGGTACCGGCGCAGCTGCGCCAGTAATGAACTGGGAATCTGCGCAGCTGCGCAGGTAGACGGAAGCAGCAGTTTTTGCAGACCGGCGCAGCTGCGCCAGTAATGAACTGGGAAGCTGCACAGCTGCGCCGTTCGCCGCAGAAACTTGCAGAAAACGATTTTTGTCCAGAAAAACGATCCAATTCTCACATCAATTCATACATGGAATTATAAAATTGATAATTAGCACAAAGTTAGGCTCTGATACCACTGTTGGGTTTGTACGTAACGCAATCATGCAATCAAATCACATAAATAGGGCGGAAGCGTAAAAACTAGGTTTTCAAAATTTATACAAACCCATAACTATGATCATGCTTTGTGCTTGTTATCAATAACAAAAAAGAGAGAACATGAAATTATACCTTTGAAGATCTAAGCTTCCTCAGGTACAAGTTCTACTCCTTTGATTCCTTTGATTCCTCTGTAGTGGCTCCTTCCCTTGATCAATGTCAGCCACCCAAATGTTTGGCCTCTAACGGTGATCCACCAAGGAAGATGAAGAACTCAAGAAGATGGGTTATTGGCTTAACTCTTGTTTCTATTTCTATAGAATATGTGTACTCCCAACTCTTGAAAATTTCACGTCCCTTATTTCTGATATAAGACTCTTATATAGATATTAGGTTAACCCTCCTAATCCAATTAGAATAGGGTTTTATTTAATTAATTTAGATCCTAATCTTTATTAGGATTGAGAAAGAGTACTGATATTATATTAATTCCTAAACTCCTTTAGAATTAAAATAATAATAATAATAATAATATTAATAAGACTCCTCTTATTAATTTATATTTAATATTTCTAAAATATTAAATAATAAACATTAAGCTATTTAATTTATTCTATCATCATAGATTAAATTAATTATACTTAATGCATTATTACTATCATGTCATTTTCTTCTTAAATAATTCTTCTTCCTTTTATGGTGTGACCCTTTAGGTTCTCCATATTAAACCGGTTGTGAATAAATCAATTAGAACAATTCTAATCTTAAATAAACAAATTAAACTAATAATCTATTTAAATAAATAACATTTATTTTACAATAGGGATAAGCCTCCCTAGCGATCAACGACTTTCAGATAATATAGATTTCAACATTAATCATAAAAGAACCTGTGAGTTAATAGTTACCGTACAATTCAATCCTTCCACCATACAATGTCCCAATTAAATATAAGACATGGATTTACTGTCAAGTCTTAATTTATTTAATTATATGTATTTCGATTAGAAAATGCACAACTCCAAATAATGCAAATTAGAAACCTCTTTCTAATTTCATTCTACCTTGGCCAAGGATTCCTGGGTTGTCATTTAACGAATCACATAGGACATATCTCCTCTTTTACTAGAGGTGGTAGATTCTTTATTGATCATTCATTATCTCCATATGTAACTCATTACACCCAAGCATACCCTATATATGCCTTAAAAGGCCTTAAGAAATTAGTCAAAGTATAATTTGTTACATACAAGATACTATGATGATCTCAAGTCCAAGGATCACATGTACTACTATCACATTAGAAATTCCTATTGACAGACGAGTAAAACTCCATTAGGTATTCCATAGCAAGTCACGTTCAGTGAACTTATTCTCCAATAAGCACCTACATACTTGCTTTAGTGTCTCCACACAAATGACCATGAGATCAGTCATCCTCATCCAATGAGCAAGCAATATATGTACCAATCTATCCGGATTTACTAATCCCCATTTTAGTAATCCCACAATTGGAAACTATTTAAGTTTTTAAGCTTTCTAAGAATTTAGATCTCATTATCATGATCTCATCATGATTCTAAAAGCATTGCTTAAAACTATGGGTTATTTACATATTATAAAAACAGCACCATGTAGATAATTATATGCCTTAAATGAATATTTTATTAATAAATAAATAAGATTGTTTACACAGTATGTGCTTTGTCATCATACATGATTGGCTTGTATGCACACTACTATCAATACTACGTAGCAGTAATCAGCTATCAAGGCAAGTTCCCTAACCTTACTCAAATTTTATATTGAGCAAGTTTCTTTACCCAATTTTTTATTGAACATGTATCTCTACTCTTTGCATTTACTTTATGTGATGGATCCCAGTAAGCGAAAAGCATGTTCATGAATAATTACTGTCAATTATTCATATCCGTAATGATATTCATGACTCGTCTATGAAATTATTTTTATATAGTGAAATTTTATTCGATTCGTTTATTGTTTATTAATATCTCATTATTGTCTTTTATTATACAAGTGTCCCCACTTGTATAAACTATTATATTCAAGCAAGAACTCTTGAACTTGAAATTCTTTGATATGACAAATCATGTTACATACTATTAAACTTCGGTATGTATTTATGGTTTAAAGACTGTCTAAGCTAATTGACTCGGCTAGACATAGTTTGAATTGTACTGTTGAATAGTATTGTTTAAAATAAGGTCGTCCCACTTAATTGTTTAGTGAGGACTCCAGACTTATTATGAACAATCTGTAATGGAAAAATTATTTTTGTACCCAAGGCGAACAGAGTGAACGAAATTATCGTTCAAACAGATAGTATTGATCAATACAGGACATAACGGGGCTGATCACCCTACATGTCCATAAGACCAGAGCGGTTTGCAGATGAATTTCTGTTTAAACCTTTTCAAAAATGAAAAATAAAAGTTCATGGTCTATTGACCGCTCAGCATTTATAGTCACTACGTCGTTTCAAAATTTTAAACGATTTGATATGTTATGAAGATATGTTTCGAAAGACTTCACAACTATTGAATTCGTTGTAGAAGTATACCTCAAAAAAATATTTACTTCTTTCAGCTAAAGTTTATTAACTGCTATTACTTGTTGAGCAATTGAATTCTCATTCATACTTTAAATTAAATGTTTTCAGCTAAGCATGATCAACCAGAAGGCTCTGGCAAAAACAAAGAAAAAGAAAAGCTGAAGGAATAAGTTTATGGTATCTTGTGTAATAGTTAGGCTTTATTAAGATGATAATATTTATTATCTATCATGTAATGAAATGCTTTAAAGGTCGTGTACCTAGGATTAGACAACTCTGATATGTATATTATGTTTGTTAATTATATTATTCTGCTCAAAGAAATGATATAGTGTAGCACCAAGTTCGGATTTCAAGTACTCAGATTTAGCCGCGTCACAGTGAATTTAGTTGACTAGCAAATTCTTCAGATACAAAAGAACAGGTGGCACCCAAATCAAATAATATATATGCATTTATATCATTGATTGGGATAATACCTGACACCACGTCCTTCGCAGCTACTGCGTCCTGGACGGTCATGTTAAAGGTTCTGGCGGTTGGGCGATTGGTTTGTATCGATCC
Organism: Panax stipuleanatus; assembly: GCA_020205555.1. NCBI lineage: Eukaryota > Viridiplantae > Streptophyta > Magnoliopsida > Apiales > Araliaceae > Panax > Panax stipuleanatus. The sequence continues at coordinate 97,521,890 of CM035124.1, read as the reverse complement.
GTCAATCATCAGTTTACTGCCTCCCCATTGTTGGCCACTTCTTCCACCGCTCCCTTTCTTTGGGCAGTCCTTAATCCGGTGCTCAGTTGAGCCGCAAGCGAAACACCCCTGGATTTCTTTGGCTTCAGGCAGTTGGGTGAAATGTGCCCCTCTTGACCGTAGTTGTAGCAGGTACTGTGCCCCTTCTAGCACTAGCCCTGGTGATTCTTCCCACAATTCGGTCATCCTTCTGCCCTCTTCTTAAAACCTCCATGAAAATTCCCGACTTGATTGTTGTTTTTGTTGTTGTTGTTGTTATTCTCCCACTTCCTCTTTCCCATATTACTTCTTCCGCTACTGCTTCCTCCACGACTTTCTCCTCCCGTATTCTTTCCCTTCTTTTCTCTGTTATACAGACTTAAGGCTTCATTACCACCTTCCGCAATGATCGCCTTTTCTTGCAACGTCGCAAATGAATCAATCTGAAGAACCGACACCTTGTTAAACAACCAACGCTTCAGTTCTTGCTCAAAATGTCTAGCTTTCCTATCTTCATCCCCTACCTGGTGTTCTTCAAACCGCGCTAGTTCGTTGAACTCAGTCGCGTATTGCTCCACCGTCATATCTCCCTGCTTAAGTTCTAAGAACTTCACCTCCATTCTGTTTTTCATGCTCTTCGGGAAATAGTTCTCGAAGAACAGAGTCTTGAACCTTTCCTATGTTATTATCCCTTCTCCCTCTCTTTGCAGATTTGCCTCCCACCAGTAGTTCGCTTCGCCTCCCATCATATAGGTAGCAAACACCGTCTTCTAGTCTTCACCCACACGAGCGATGGTGAAGGCCTTCTCGATTTCTTTAATCCATGTTTGCGCCATGATTGGATCAGTAGTACCTTCAAACTCTGGAGGTCCTACGCTCCTAAAGTCCTTAAAATTTGTCACTAAAACTGCTTGGGGATTGGGGCAAACGGGTTCATTGTTCCTTCCCCTAAGAGCTTCCCCAAGTAAATTAACTAATTTCTGAATGGGATCTACTTGCTCTCTCTCGTTGTTCACTGATTCCTCAGGTACAGTTAATCTACGTCTAGGCGGCATTTTCTGCATCACAAAAATTTTATTTTTTTATTATTCAATTATATTACTTAAACATTTCTCAAATGTAAAGGAATAAAATTTCATAAAACGTTTCTGAAATAAGATCATTTATATTCATATGCCAAATCATTACATCAAAATGATTATCCCTAGCATACTTTTATAAATGCCAACACATATACCCTAATATCACAAAAGACGGAGAAAACACTAACATACTACCCCTCTAACATAAGCCTACTCGAGGTTTACATAACTATCCCATATCTTACACAAAAGATTGGGATTGCATCAATATATACATCACATAAAGAACTGTTATAACTACTACTAGACTACTAGGTCTCATCCCAACATTTCGCGCTCCACAGCGCTCTTGTACTCTATATGCGCTATGTACGCCATCAACTCCCTGCTCATGGTATGTCGGGTCTGTCCCTACTCCGCCGGATAGTGATATACACCATCAATCACTCTCTCTATAGCCGAGCAAAAAACGCAACCCATCTTGTTCACCTTCCTCTTCTTACACCTGACTTCATCCTCTAAGTCGTCTGCCCTCTCATTAGTTGCTTCCCACTTCTCCTCGAAGTGGATCATATCCATCACCTCCAACTCTAGCTGAGTACGGAGAGCCTCCTTTTCCGTTTTCTCGCTCAACTCTCCCTGCTCAACCTCTTCCATCTTTCCTGTCAAGTCGACATTCCGAGACACCGACCTGTGAAACAGAGTCCCCATCTAGATCCCTGTCTCCATGCGATAAGTAATCTCTACCTCCAATTCTTGTATCGCCAGCTTCCTCTAGTGGTCTTCGTCCCTCAGTTTTTGGAACTCAGACTCCCTCTCTTGAGCCTCAACCTCTAGCTCCTGCACTCTACAGTCTAGCTCTAAGATACGTTCCTCGTACTCTCCTAGCATCTGCTCCTCGACAGTAGCCTCATCAGAGTCCTTTATAGACTCGTCCTCCATGGGCTCATCCTCTATGGGTTCTTCCTCCGGATCAGACTCTACCTTAATTCTCGTCCTCGTCATCAAACTCGGACAATGAAACTGCCTGCACAGGCTTAGCCACTAGAGATGCCTCATATACAACATGTATATCTCGGGGCTCCTCCTCGGCCACTCTACTAGGTACTCCCATGTCTGTCATCTTACAATCACAAACACAAGATAAACAAACAACTCCTCCATTAGAATGTTAAATAAAACATAAGTTCATTGTATAGAATGAAATTATATTTCATTACACACTAAGTCTCTCCAGGAAAACTCTACATGAATTTCATCCCTTTCTATCTTCTAAGTTCTCCTAAGTTATAATCTAAGGACTCTCGCTCCGAAGGTTTATAACTACAGCTTTGATACCAACCTGTGACGCCCACAAATTCGGACCACTCGCGTCTCGAATTCGATTCGTCACGTTCTAAATATCTAACGACAATATAACATCTCGCGCAACGAAAATAACAGAATAGATTACATTTATTTAATATATTCATTCATGTCCGAAGGTTTCGTAACTTAAACATCTCATACATAGTTTAAACATAACTTAAATTTAACTAATACATAATATGATATAATCTTATTACAATCATTATAATAGTTCAACTGAATACAAAGCTACTTCGTTGCCTTGCCCTTGCCCTTGCCCTTGCCTTTGCTCTTATTAGTGCCCGAGGGTCCGCCTTGCTCTGCCTTAACTGAAATATTTTTAGAGAAAGCAAGAATGAGCAACAAGTTTGCTCAGCAAGTAATATAGCGATAAGGGGATCAATATAGTTTTTAATTTCTCAAGGATACAAACAATAATGATAGTTCAAGAATAACAAGAAGTATCGATAGTTATCAATAATAGTCGCTAAGGACCGAAAGATATCAATAGGATTCAACTCTTAATCAATTCGAGAATTCAAAATAATGAATACTGAGCAGTCCCTAAGGACTATGAACTTCTACTAGAATTAACAGTAATATGTTGATAATTCAACAGAAACAAGTACAACAGCTGATCAGCCTAAAGTACCCTACGTTATGCATAACATTTAATCGTACTCAAGTGCGCACTGTCGGTCTCCCGATAAATATAATTTTCCCTTCAAAGAGGGTTGTTCATCTCAGTCAATATAAGATTCTGCACCAATCAATTGGTTTGGATAGCTTTCAAATTCATGATATAGGTCTAGACAAATCAAGTGGCATAGACCGCTCTTTCAACATATATAAGAACAATTATAAGTTCAATACTCGAGACTTTAAGTTCAAAGAATGTAAACAACTCTATCTTAGCTACGAAGCATGAGGTCATAAAACATGAATCATATTTTCAATAGTTTACTCAAACGACCAATAATAGCACAAGCTTAAGTAATGCTCAATAAAGAGTAGGGTTAGAAACTTGCATCAAAGAGATAAGGTTTAGATACTTGCATTCAATTACACAATCAAATGAAGTTAGAAAACTTTCCTTATGCGTAGTTTACCAATGTAAAGCTTATCAACACTTTTCGAATCATATTATAACATATTTACGTATATAGGATATTCATTAGCTACGCATATTCAATACACATACTTGATATGTAAGCTAACACACAAATACGATTCTACCTTAGTCGTACAATCCTATATGTACGTCATTACGTACCTTACGCACACATAACACAAAATCAGTTTATAGGATACTATGAATTAATAACATAGTTCGTAATTATTGTTTGACTTGGCATTTAAAAGTTTATGAATACTTATCAATTCTATATGGTTTCATCATAACATGCTCATTGATACTTGAATACCGTACTGGACATGTATTACAGATTAGGATAACAATACATGCATGCATCAAATCTCAGATCAAAAACAGAATAGGCAGACTTCACTGTAGGGTGGCGCGGTCGCCCTTGGTTTGAACTAATGAGTAGCGCGGTCGCGCTTGGTTTGAACTAAGGAGTAGCGCGGCCGCGCTGCTCCCAGTTCAAACCAGAGCAGATTTGCAGAATGCATGGCCTAACTTGCATACCCATATACTTTGATGACGACACATGCAGAATGTACATGTCATGAGGTTTATAGCTATGTTCGAACTTATCTTCAACATAGTTTGTTATCACTTTCAATTAGCAAGCTTAACATGTTTAATTAACGAGGTTTCTTACGTTTAGTTGTTATACACATGCAATGAGGTTAATAAGTCTCAACTACATATGCTCATGTCATCTTAGTCATGTATTTCATGTTACAAGGCTTTACTTCTTAAAAACTCATTCTAAATCATGCTCAACTAGTTTACAATGAACGTGGCTAGTTAGGCATACATTTTAATCACGTCTACATGCGTATGATATCCTAACATGATGGTTATAATTTCAGAATACATGCAAGGTGATTATCAATCGAATTAGTTTCCCAACTCTTAAGTTTTCTTTGAAACCTTATGTCAAACCAAATAATCATGCAAAGTAACATCATATATCATGCTTATGTACACATATACTAGATCACATAAGCATGTTTTAAAGTGGTCTTAGTTCGTCAAGTTTGTATTTGAAACTCTAAGTTTCTATTAGAAGGTTATCAAAACCATTTAAGCATGCAGAGTAAACATACCATGTTTCATGCTCATGTACATACGTAATCAGACCATATGCGCATGTTTTCAAGTTCAAATTTTAAAGTGTACATAGTTCATTGAGTTTGCACTTTGAAAACTCAAGTTCCCTTTGGAAACCAAGCTTTGGTAAGTGTCTACATGAAAGGCCATCTAAACTATCAAGTCAGGGACTTATTTATGCTTAAAGACATTATACTCTCCATAAGTCAGAAACCACAAAAATTATTTTCTGATTCTGCAGAAGGGCGCGGCTGCGCCTTATTTGAACTAGGGAGTGGCGCGGCCGCGCCACTCCGGTTCCAAATCAGAATACTTTCGGCTTGTGCAGAGCTTCAACCCAACTCTCAAATTAGTTCATGAAACAAGCTTACAAGCAGCCACAATACATTTATAACATGTATACAAACCTAACTATCATGTTAGCATCATTCCACATATCCAATTACAACTATTTTATGTTAATTTCTATGAATTAGAAATGTTAAACTTCAAAGTTTGAATAAGTATTATACCTCTTAAAGCTTGATATTGAGCTTGTTGCTAAATTGTTTTCCTCAATCTCAGACTTCTCACCACTTTGATACACTTACTCTCTATTCTCACTCAACAACGGAAATGAGAAGAACATGATGGTTAATAGAGAGAAGTTGGTAGAGTAGTTGAAGATTACTGTTAGAGCCACTCCCCCTTTGATCATTGGCTAGATTGCTGAGTTTGATTTGCAAGCAATAGCCTTTAGAGGCCATTGGTCTATACACGTGAGGAGAGAAAGAGCTGTGACTATGAATATGGGACAAGCTTATTTGGAACTCAGCATTTGTAATTTGGTCACATATATACATATGTATACTTAGGTTTTAATTCCATTAAATCACAATGTAACTTGAATGAGGAGATAATATTACATTGTAGCAAATTGGGGGTACATATCAGTACACATACTATAATACATGTACATTTTATAATACCGAATATAATTCAGTTGAGTATTATCTTTTCTCATTATCATAAACTTTATTATTTCAAGTATACTTGATTATTGAAATAATAAGTAAATAACAATTATTTATTTAGTCTAATTTATTATTGCACAAAGTACATATAACATAACATGTTGTCACATATCATCACTATGTAACCTATAAAATTCATTTAATCTTACTATATAGTTTTATATATAATATAGTCACATTAAAGTGTCACACTACACTTCCTTTTTAATTGAATGTAGGTACTATATATTATACGATTAATTACTGCATATCTTGCACACAAGGCATTCTACGAGCTTATCATAAACTCCACACTTTTCTGAATTATCATTAATTCAATTTAACTAAATTGAGTTACTCACTTCATGCTATATAATTATTTATATAAACAAATATTCACATTCGTATTAATATTAATATCAATATTAATATTTATTCATAAAATTCACGGTTCTTACATCCTCCCCCCCCCCCCCCCCCCCCTTTTAAAAATTTCGTCCTCGGAATTGGTACAAGGTTACACAAAAAGATGGGGATAGTCCCTCCTCATCTTTTTTTCTAATTCCCACGTGGCCTCCTCGGTATCGTGGTTACGCCAAAATACTTTTACAGAAGATATAACTTTATTTCTTAATATCTGCTCTTTCCTATCTAATATCTGGACAAGAATCTCTTCATACGCCAGGTTCTTCTCCACTTGAATGGGCTCGTAGGAAATCACGTGTTTGTAGTCAGGCTTGTACGGACGCAGCACAAAAATGTGAAACACGTTGTGGATGTGCTCCAACTCTGGTGGTAATGCAACTTTATATGCTACTTCGCCCACTCGATTCAATAGCTCGAATGGTCCTATGAATCTTGGACTCAATTTTCCTTCTTGCCGAATCGTATATTTCCTTTCCAGGGAGATACTTTTAAGAAAACGAAACTACCAACTTTAAAGTTCCGGTCTTGTCGATGCAAATCTGCGTACTTTTTCTGGCGATCTTGAGCTGCTACCAGTCTGGCTCTTATCACTGTCACCACATCTGCAGCTTGTTGTACTAATTTTGGCCCCAACATTCGTCGTTCTCCGACTTCAACCCAACATAACGGCGTTCTGCACTAACTTTCGTAAAGAGCTTCGTACAGTGGCATGCCGATACTCGCATGATAACTGTTGTTATACACAAATTCCACTAAGGGTAGGTGGTCGTCCCAATTTCCCTTGAAGTCCATCACGCAAGTTCTAAGTATGTCTTCCAGCGTTTGTATTGTTCGTTCACTCTGTTCGTCCGTCTATTGATGATACGCAGTACTCAACCTCAACTGTGTTCCCATCCTCTCTTGCAAGCTTTTTCAGAAGTTTGACGTGAAGCGCGGATCTCGATCTGAGACAATTGACACCGGTACTCCATGTCGTGAAACAATCTCCTTTACGTACAAATTTGCTAACTGATTCAAATATTATCGGATCTTGATCGGTAAAAAATGTGCGGTCTTCGTTAGTAGATCCACGATAACCCAAATGGCATCATATCCTTTCTGCGTGACTGGAAGTCACACCACGAAGTCTATCGTAATGTGCTCCCATTTCTACTCTAGTATTTCCAACGGATGAAGTAGACCACTTAGCCTTTGGTGCTCTGCTTTGACGCGTTGGCAAGTACGACATCTACTGACGCATTCTGCGACCTCCCGTTTTAGATTGGGCCACCAAAAATGTTGCCTCAAATCTCGGAACATCTTTGTGCCTCCCGGATGAACGAAATACATCGTATTGTGTGCCTCGAGCAAAATTTCCTCTCTCAATTCGGCTACCGCTGGTACCCACACTCTCCCTTCGAATCTCAAAATACCGTCTCTATCCATTCTGAATCTTTCCTCTTCATTTTTGGCGATCCTCTTTCTTATTTTCTCACATTCCTTATCTTTTTCTTGTGATTCCTTTACTCTGTCCAACAAGGTCGAACGAGCTTCCATTACAAATAACTTTTCCTCAGACCTCCCTGGTCTCTTTACCTCTATTTTCAACTTCTCCATTTCTCTTATTAACTCTTCCTGAGTCGTCAAGTGGAACAATTTCTCCCTTCCTTTTCTGCTCAGAGAGTCAGGCAACTACGTTTGCCTTTCCCGGGTGATAAAGAATATCACAGTCATAATCCTTGATCAATTCTAACCACCTCCTCTGGCGCATGTTCAACTCCTTCTGTGTGAAGATATATTTCAGACTCTTGTGGTTCGTGTATATCTCACATTTCTCTCCGTACAGATAATGTCTTCAAATCTTTAACGTAAAAACTACTGCCGTTAACTCTAAGTCGTGAGTAGGATATCGTTTTTCGTAATCCTTCAATTGTCGTGATGCATATGCAATGACCTTGCCATGTTGCATGAGCACACAGCCAATGTAACGCCCCCAAAATCGGGACTATTTTCCTTCCCCATCTTGTGCGTTAATATTACCTTGTTATAGCTTTAAAACATTATTTAATGTTAAAATAGCTAAAAATGCGAAATAAAATTTTTTTCATCGTTCCCTGAATCGCAACCTTTACGATTCTTCTTTATACAAAAATCATATTTGTTCTCATTTCAGAATAAACATTCTTTATCCATTCAAAATTTCAAACTATACATAACTGCCAATTACTTTTGACGAAACTATCCATCATAGATTTATACCATTTCTAATTCAAGGAAATGTATTCATTTTGCACATCGTTCATCCTTAATCATCCGTATAGCAAGTAATATCGCTTAACATCATTAACCTGCAAAAAATTTATTTTTGCAAGATTGAGCTCGACAGCCTAGCAAATTTAACAGTCTATCATGTTTCACATAGCACACAATTCCATATGCACTACATTTCCTTTACCATGCATATCCGCATGCAACATATATTCATTACTATGCATATCCTACATGCATCAATAATTCCTTACAAAGCATACATTCATGCATTATACATTTTTAATTTATCAAGTTACATCATACAACATGTGCTATCACATATCACATATAAAATTGAGTTTCATAACCCAATTAACTTAGTCATATTTTGACTTTAACAATTCATAAAGCATGGTATGTAACTCACCACATAATCACATTTAATCCACAAACATAATAGAACTGAAAAACTTGCCTCATTCGTTGTTTTATCAATACGCTAACCTTTTGCGTTCCTTGCACGACCTACACCGTAGGTGAGATCAAAAATACGCATTATCAATCAAAGCTTTACTCTAACTGTTAATCTTATTTTAAAATCTTATCTTAATTTATTATTTCTTGTATTGTCTTTACAAATATCCGACTATGTTATTTAAATAACTCAGTTCCATATTACATAGATTAGTTTTCCAATTGAACCAACATTTTCAAAAGTACATCTCTGCATCTCTCTTATATTGCCAAATCTTTGTATGTGCATGTATCTTTATTATATGCTATAATATAATGTTGGTAACCAAATATTACTACATATTATGGCATTTGATATTAGCACTTAAATTAGAATTGAAATGTTTGCCCATAATAACCACCACCAAGCAAAGATAGCAGTATCCAACCAAGCTATTACATTTACTAGTGGTATTGGAGAAAGCCATCCATGTTTTTTTTTCATGAGATAAATGCGATGTCTCATGATAAATTAAGAGATAAGTTTATATAGTCACAGGGTAAAAATACATGTAAATATGCTATTAGACTTAATCTCTTAATAGCCTATATAAGTTACGAAAATTTATATTGGATAAAGCAATCCTCCTGAGATATTTTGGGAGTTCCCCAATTCATGCACCACCACCACCACTTTGCTTTACATTTTCCCCAGTTTATGGATTTTAGTACTAATAAGTATCACCTTTTTGACATGACAATAAAGTTCTATTCATTTTCATTTATCAAAAGTAATAGAAAATAATCTACTTAAAAAAAAACTTTTTTTTTCCACTCCATCAATTACATGTTTAGATGGGAAAAACAATTTCACTTAAAACTTTATATTCTCCTAGTAAAGTTTTTCACTTGTTATGCATTGGTTTTATACTTTGGAACACTCTTGCTGAAACAGATTACTATGTTTCCGTGATGACAGAGCTTTATACATTGTCTATTAGACCCATTATGTAAAGTTGCCAAATGATAAACTTTTGATGAGGACCTATTGTCTTAATATATAATTTCTCTTATATAATATTTGATTGCTCTTCATTTTTGACATATTTCTTTCCTTAACATCGAACTGAATATTCTGGGTCACCCAAGTACTAAATTCAGGACCACCAATTTTATCTAATTTGCTTTACAAACCATAAAATGGCTTTTATAATTGTTTGATTTACCTAATCCATATAGATTATAACATATCACATATGTAAATGTTACCTTGCCCACAATATTGAAAATTTTTCAGTTTTTACACAACAAGCCCAGGTCAGCTACATCACTACTAACCTGGCGACTTTGAAAATTTCCAGTTTACAATCTACATATCCAATCAAACCCAAACTTTAGCATGTTATAGAAGGAATATCATATTATTCTTAAAAAAATATAACATAATAAATTCGAACATCTTAGACAAGTTTTACAGAGTCATGAAACTGCCTGTCACACTATTTTTAACCAAACTTTACTTATTATTATTTTATTTTTTTTTATAAACAGTTCTTAAACTCGGTTCAACTTGCCCAACTTACTTGAGGTATTTCATAAAACAAGTATAAAGAAAAAAAAATTAAAACCAATTTGGCTAAATCTTGGTATTTATACCCGACAGCCTTTAAGAGGCCTTAAATCAAACACCTCATGTGCATTTTTTTTAAACAGATCCCAAACATGTTTATACATGATTCTAACTAAAAATTTCCTTTCTTATCTCTTCATATGATTTGCATAAACCTCCTCAAACTAATTCACAGCCCAACACAACAGTTTTATCATCATTAGCATATGTATTTACTAACTTTATATAAATATAGCATGAACATATGGCTTACCTTGCTTACTTAATGTTCTTGTTGAAATTCTAGCTTTGATGATCAATTATAGAAATCCTTTTATTGCTATGTGCTTCAGTTCTTCTTCAAGTCAGTACAACTCTTCAATTCCTTGCTAATTTCGTTGGGTCTAGCCGAAATTGAGAGACATTTGGTGAAGGTTTGAGAATTGTGCAAACTTAATAGTTAGAGAAAAAGAGAGATGAACTGGAACGAATTGAAGAGGGAATGAGGACTGCAGATGGTTTTTGAGTGTGTAACTCTTTCTAGCTTCCTTGCTCTCCTCTCTCTTCCTCCCACTCACGGCAACTAGAAGGAAGGAGAAAGATAAATAACGCCCAACTTGGTCACCAAGCTTGCAACAGTGCAAGGGCACGTAAGAAATTAACCAATTTAGCTTAATTAACTAATTAAACCAATTATTCGTTTAATATTTTTGTTAATTAATTTAATTACCCAACCTTAGTAACTTAATTTAATCAACTAAGTTACTACCTAAATTTTCTTAATTTATTTTACCCTCTTGGAATCATATGATTTACATAACGCATCTTTGAAATATAAATTATATAAAATATAACATAACATACTCAAATTATATATTTATTTTATAATTATAAAATAAATATGCTACACATAATTTCTTATGTAAATACAATTATTTATATACCCAAGATATTATAATATAATATCCTTACCTCATTATCATAAATTCAATTAAAAATTTATTTACTTTCTTAAGATATTACGATAAATATAATATCTTTTCTTTATTAAATTAATTTTATATAAGAATTTATTCTAATATTCTTGGATAAAGTATATATAAATATTATATGCTTAACATGTCTCTTTTTGCCTCATAACGCAAATTGTTCCCACAATTTTATTTTCATGCATTATAAATATATATTTATATTTATCACCTTGCAAATATTCTTTATAGTGCACATGTACTCGCATCACATATAGAAAATAAATAATAAATTTATTCTCTCACCTTATAACTTGTTTATATCAATTTATTTATATATAGTAAGTATAACTTAATATATTTACCTTATAAATGGAAATTTATTCAGTAAATAAGATATTATAATTAAAATAACATCTTTTCTTTATTAAAATAATTCAACTCTAGAATTTATTTTAATATCATTTATTTAAAGTATACAATAATTCTTGTATACTAATTACTTTCTTTTCCCTTTTATAAACTATTTTCAACAATTTAACTGTAATAAATAAAATAATATACTTACTACATTAAAAACATACATACATTATATCCAATAATGTAATACATAATTTTTTCAATCAAAGGGTGGTTATACATTAAGTATATATTTAATGCCACTAATTCACCATATTAAAATAATTTAATAATATAGATTATTTTTATTCCACCCATCTCATTTCCTTTAATAAATTACCCCTACAATTTATTTACATATAATAAATATAATATACCAATATATTTATTAAGCATAAGCATCACATATTGCATAGTTCATACCCACTTATGCAATATAATATCATACAACATATTATCTAATAAAAATTTTATTTATTAAATTCTTATTTTAATATTGTAACACCCCCAAATCTGGGTACTTCGTTTTCACTTGATTTGGTGTTCACTTTCTATCTATAGCATACCTTTACCCAATATATCTCAAAATGAACTACAACCTTAATTCAAAATAATAAAATCTCCCTTAAAACAAGGGTTACAACATTCTCAAAACTCAATCCCAAGGTTACTCTAACCTTGACATAAACAATAAAATACGGAATAAAAACATGCCCTAAAATTATTACAATCATTTCAAAATAATTAAACAAATCTTCACTTGTTCATCTTTCCCTTGCCTTTACTCGTAGACGGGGTATCAACGTTATCAACTTTAATTGCAATTGTTATTTAATGCAAGAGTGAGCAAACAACAGCTCACTGGAGTTTAACAATAATAAATACATGAAAGAATATCTTTACAAAGATCTAAATAACTTAGCTTACTTCAACAATAAAGAATTGAATAATAATTCTCTATCAATATCAAAATTCGAATATAGAATTTATCTGAGGGTCATAAGACCTTTGAACTCATCTTGTCCTAGGTTATAAATATTTCTATTTAAACCTTTAACAGTCAATAAGACTATGGACCTCAACTCGTACTTAGGGGGATCAGCCCTTTGTACCATGTATTGTGCACAAACATCTTAATACTATGCGTACTAACCTCCCCTAATAATTAGGGTTGTTCAACTCAGTAATTTGAATTCAAGTCCGCACCAAAGAAAGTTTGGTTTGGATAAGCTTACAATGGTAATTTAGAATTCACGTTCATCAACTAAGAATTAGTTGAATCGACTTTCAATAATCCGTAAATAAAAGAATTATGAATTAACATATGCTTTAGAAGTAAACTTAAAGCATTTAAAATAATAAACTGGATCTTACTTGAACAATAAGTCAAGATCTCTTCGGTTAAATAAATAATTGTCCAGTACATAAATGAAAAGGACATTCTCAACAATGAAAATATGAACATCAAAGAACTTGCGTAGAAATAGCGAGTTTAGGATTTAGAAGACTTGCCTTAAGCGCAAGCTACTTAACTCAACCACGTACTTAAACACTTCCTATATACATTCAATTATAATAATCTAAATCAGTTAACACATAACTAATTTACATAAGTGGTTAACCCTCATGGTTAACTCACTCTAATTAAATAAATAATCATAATCAACTATCACATAGTTAATTACATCACACACATATTCACATAATTAAATTAATTATGTATTTAACTAAATTATAATTAAACAATTATAATTCAAACACATAATCAAATTATAATTATTAAATCATAATTACCTTTTAAATTATAAACAAGTTATAATTTATAATCAATTAAACTATATCATGCATTATAATTACACAAATTATAATTAATCATGAAATTATCAATTTATAATCCATAATTAAACATGCGTTTATTAAATTATAATTACATAAATTATAATTTAAATTTACATCTAATTGATTAAAATAAATCAACTTCTATACATTATAATTTCACATAATTATAATTTAAATTAAATATTTACTCTTAATTATAATTAATCAAATTATAATTAAGTAACTTATTTTATAATTAAACAATTATATCTTATAATTAAGGTTTTCAAAATTCTTTTCTCTAATTATGAAATTGTCCAACTCATACTAGCAACATGTTATAGCCACTGAATTCATGCTCAGTATCATAACCAATTATCATAAGCTATCAAATAAAACTGCACAAGTAAGCAAAACTCACTGCCCAAGCACTGTGCCCGGCGCAGCTGCACAGCTAGTTGCCTTAAAACCGGCGTAGCTGCGCAGGGAAGGAATCTGGGAAAAGCAAGCGGCGCAGCTGCGCTGCTCCTGGCATTGCTGCCGGCGCAGCTGCGCAGCAACTCGGCCAGACGCAGACAGCCACGGCTCTCTGCTTTACTGCTTAACCCATACAAGCCAAAAATACAGTAACATAGACACTGTAAATCATATATACGCTGTAATACATATATCTAACATGCTGCCAAAACATAAACTCATTTAAACAACGAGAATCAAGAGTTTTAAAAATTCAATTTGGTCATTTTCATGAAAACTCATATTTTCATAAAACAATTCTCTGTAATAAAATTTTCTTACCAATTCAACTTATAAAACATGCATTATATTTGAAATCGAAGATATTATCACAACAATTCTAAATTGGCATATTAACACACAATCAAATCATAACTTTTACTCTAAAATGGGCCAATAACATATAAAATCATAAGAACATCAATTTCTCCATTAAAACATGTTCTGACAAAAATTTAATTTCTAAAAATCCTTGATCATGACATACAATTCATATAATAACCATTATAAACACAATTTATATATGTACATCATATTTGTATAACTTTCATGCTAAATCATATACACAGAAAACTCATATTCATGAATATTATAAAGAAAACACATAGAAATATAAAGAAATTGAAATAATACCATTTTTGCTTAGATGATTGAAGAAGAAGATGATAGTGATTCCCTTCAAGCTTCTCAAGCTTTATCTTTTCTTTCTCTTCCTCTTCTCTCTATCTTCTTCTCTGTTATTTTCTCTGCTCTTTCTCAAATATTACTCAAAAATTTGGGTTATCACAGCCAAGCCCTTTGTGCGATGCATCACTATACACCACGAAACCTCCCACATCGTCTGGTAATGATAATACAGGCGCTTCGCTTAATCTCTTCTTTAACTCTTGAAAACTTTCTTCGCATTTCTCCGTCCATACGAATTTTACCGTCTTCCTCGTTAGATTGGTCAACAGGGTTGTTATCTTAAAAAAATCTTGGATGAATCTTCGATTGTACCCGGCTAACCCTAAGAAACTTCTCACCTCCGTTGGTGTCTTCGGCTGTTCCCAATTACTCACTGCTTCGACCTTTGCAGGGTCTACTAAGATTCCATTCTTATCCACCACGTGTCCTAAGAATAGAACCTTTTTCATCCAAAACTCATACTTAGAAAACTTCGCATACATTTCCTCTTTCCTTAATGCTTCAAAAATAATCCTCAGATGTTCGGCGTGCTCTTCCCTTGTCATCGAGTAGATCAAGATGTCGTCGATGAAAACTACCACGAATTTATCCAAGTATGGCTTGAAACTCGATTCATCAAGTTCATGAATGCTGCCGGAGCATTAGTTAATTCGAATGACATTACCAAAAACTCGTAGTGCCCATAACGGGTTCGAAACACCGTCTTTGTTATGTCTTCCTTCTGTACTTTCAACTGATGATAACCTATTCGATATCAATCTTTGAGAAACACTTCGCTCCCTTCAATTGATAGAAAAGGTCGTCTATCCTCGGTAGCAGATATCTATTATTGATTGTTACTGTGTTTAATTCTCGATAATCGATATAGAGCCTCATCGATCCGTCCTTTTTCTTAACAAATAGTATCGGTGCTCCCCAAGGGGACACACTTGACCGTACATAACTCTTATCTAGTTACTCTTGCAGTTGTATCATCAATTCCTTCATTTCTACTGGCGCCATACGATATAGAGCTTTTAAAATCGGTGTCGTTCAAGTCTATTACGAATTTGATTTCTCTGTTTGGCGGAAGACCAGGCAGATCGTCTGAAAATACATCTTGGAATTCTCTCACTACGGATATATCCTTAATTTCTACTCCCTTTTTCCAAGTATCTACGATGTAAGCTAAGTAACCTACACATCCTTTCCTTAACAATTGTTTGACCTACATCATCGTAAGACAACACGATTGCTTAAGAGATAAGCTACCATAAAACACTACCTTAGACTTATTCGGAGTCTGAAGGTTCACACTTTTGTTCTGACAATCAATTATCGCAGCATGGTTATACAACCAATCCATTCCCAATATTACTTCAAATTCCCCCAATCTAATCGGGATTAAATCTACGCTCAGTTCATGATCTCTAATGTTTGGGCGACAATTTTGGTATATGAATTCTACAGGGATCACTTCCTTATTTACAACTTCTATGTCTAAAGGATTTCCTAATCGTTCTCGGGGTGAATTTAGTTGACTAGCAAATTCTTCAGATACAAAAAAATAGGTGGCACCCGGATCAAATAATACATACGCATTTATATCATTGATTGGGATAATACCTGACACCACGTCCTTCGCAGCTACTGCGTCCTGGACGGTCATGTTAAAGGTTCTGGCGGTTGGGTGGTTAGTTTGTGTCGGCCCGCCAATATCCAGTTTATTGCCTCCCCCTAGTTGGCCACTTCCTTCGCCGCTCCCTTTCTTTGGGCAGTCCTTAATCCGGTGCTCAGTTGAGCCGCAAGCGAAACACCTCTGGATTTCTTTGGCTTCAGGAAGTTGGGTGAAATGTGCCCCTCTTGGCCGCAGTTGTAGCAGGTACTGCGCCCCTTCCAGCACTCGCCCTGGTGATTCTTCCCACAATTCGGGCATCCTTCTGCCCTCTTCTTAAAACCTCCATGAAAATTCCCCGCTTGATTGTTGTTGTTTTTGTTATTGTTGTTGTTGTTGTTATTCTCCCACTTCCACTTTTCCGGATTACTTCCCCCGCTACTGCTTCCTCCACGACTTTCTCCCCCCGTATTCTTTCCCTTATTTTCTTTGTTATATAGACTTAAGGCTTCACTACCACCTTCCACAATGATCTCCTTTTCCTGCAACGTCATAAATGAATCAATCTGAAGAACCGACACCTTGTTAAACAACCAAGGCTTCAGTCCTTGCTCAAAACGTCTAGCTTTCCTCTCTTCATCCCCTACCTGGTGTTCTGCAAACCGCACTAGTTCGTTGAACTTAGCCGCGTATTGCGCCACCGTCATATCTCCCTGCTTAAGTTCTAAGAAATTCACCTCCATTCTGTTTTTCATACTCTTCGGGAAATAGTTCTCGAATAACAGAATCTTGAACCTTTCCCATGTTATTATCCCTTCTCCCGCACTTTGCTGATTTGCTTCCCACAAGTAGTTCGCTTCACCTCTAATCATATAGTTGATAGTAGTGTGCATACAAGCCAATCATGTATGATGATAAAGCACGTACTTTGTAAACAATCTTATTTATTTATTAATAAAATATTCATTTATTAAAGGCATTTAATTATCTACATGGTGCTGTTTTTATAATATGTAAATAACCCATAGTTTTAAGCAATGCTTTTAGAATCATGATGATGATCATGCTAATGAGATCTAAATTCTTAGAAAGCTCTAAAACTAAAATAGTTCCCAATCGTGGGATTACTAAAAAGGGGATTAGTAAATCCGGATAGATTGGTACATATGTTGTTTGCTCATTGGATGAGGATGATTGATCTCATGATCATTTGTGTGGAGACACTAAAGCAAGTATGTAGGTGCTTATTGGAGAATAAGTTCACTGAACGTGATTCGCTATGGAATACCTAATGGAGTTTTACTCGCATGTCAATAGGAATTCCTAATGTGATAGTAGTGCAAGTGATCCTTGGACTTGAGATCATCATAGTATCTTGTATGTAACAAATTATACTTTGACTTATTCCTTAAGACCTTTTAAGGCATATATAGGGTATGCTTGGGTATAATGAGTTACATATGGAGATAATGAATGATCAATAAAGAATCTACCACCTCTAGTAAAAGAGGAGATATGTCCCATGTGATTCGTTAAATGACAACCCAGGAATCCTTGGCCAAGGTGAAATGAAATTAGAAAGGAGTTTTTAATTTGCATTATTTGGAGTTGTGCATTTTCTAATCGAAATACATATAATTAAATAAAATAAGACTTGACAGTAAATCCATGTCTTATATTTAATTGGGACATTGTATGGTGGAAGGATTGAATTGTATGGTAACTATTAACTCACAGGTTCTTTTATGATTAATGTTGAAATCTATATTATCTGGAAAGTCGTTGATCGCTAGGGAGGCTTATCCCTATTGTAGAATAAATATTATTTATTTAAATAGATTATTAGTTTAATTTATTTATTTAAATAAGATTAAAATTATTTTAATTGATTTATTCACAACCGGTTTAATATGGAGAACCTAAAGGGTCACACCATAAAAGGAAGAATAAATATTTAAGAAGGTAATGGCATAATCGTAATAATGCATTAAGTATAATTAATTTAATCTATGGTGATAGAATAAATTAAATAGCTTAATGTTTATTATTTAATATTTTGGAAATATTAAATATAAATTAATAAGAGGAGTCTTATTAATATTATTACAATTATTATTATTTTAATTTCTAAAGGAGTTTAGTAATTAATTTAATATTTAGTACTCTCATTTATTCCTAATAAGATTAGGAGACAAATTAATTAAATGAATTTAATTAATTATTCCCATGTGGTGGGAAGCCTAAATTAATTAAAGGAGTTTAATTAATTAAAAGAAATCCCATGTCTAATAGGATTAGAAGGGTTGACCAATGTCTATATAAGAGAAGTCTTATAATAGATATTGATTGATGCAACTCCAATTGTTGGAGAGTACTCCTTTTCTATAGAGGATAGAAAACTAAGGTTAAGCCAAACACCCTCCTTCTTGATAATTCATCTTCCTTGGTGGATCACCTCTAGAGGCCAAACACTTGGGTGGCTAACGTTGATCAAAGGAAGGAATCTAACCCGGAAATTCAAGGAGATCACGAAGAACAAGGAGTTGAACTAGTACCTGTGGAAGCTTCGTTCTACAAGGGTATGATTTCATAACTTCTTATTTATCGTTTTAAATTAATAATTTGCATAAAGGATGATCCGGGTAATGGTTTTGTAGAAATTTTTTAAACTCTGATATACCATGCTTCCGCTAATTTTTGCAATTTGATTGCGTCACGATTTCGTACAAACCCAACAGTGGCATCAGAGCCAAATCTTTATGCAATTATTAATTTTTTTTTGATTTCATATACATATGGGTATGTATTTAAAATAATTTATTGGGCATAATTTTATTGTATAAAATTATATTTTTTAAGAAAAAAAAAAAGACTTTTTTTGGGACGAATCACAATTTTTTTTTTTTGTGCTAATCTTGAATTCTGCAAAGAAAAGGTGTTTTCTCTTTCTTACTCCAAAAGAAGGTGACCCATCAGGAAAGGACTTTTTTAATAAACCTGCAGGACTCTTTTAATAAAAGAAGGTGACTTCTTTTTAAAAAATAAATATGATATATTTATATATTATATTCTAAATAATTTTATAATTAAAATAAAGAGTTTATTTTAATCTTGAAATTGGATTTCATGCAATTTAAAATTGCCCATTAAATGATACTCATATATATATGGAATGTTTTAATTCATGAGATGAATATTTATTTATTGATATATATGGTGATATGTATGAAAATAAATGGGGATTGATTATGGACCAATGTGATTGGATTTTATTTTAGTTGAATGCTTGAATGAATGGGTTTTATTAAATGGGGTCTGCGTACCTCGTCTTCTCTAATTTTTTTTTCTTGATGTAAAATTCTATCTCCCTCCTATGTACTTCCCCTTGACTGTTGATCAAGGTTTCTATTTAAATTAAATAGTTTAATGTAATAAGAATAGTTAGAATTATCTTGAAGAAATTGGAGACCAAGGAGCAAGGAGCGCGTGAAGACCCGTTTGTATGGAGCCCGGATTTAAATGTAATAGTTATATTTAAATTTAAATTCTTGCACTCCTAGGTTTGACCTTTTGGTTCACTTGGTGGCTCTAGTGAACCAAACTAGAATAAAAGTCCATAATCAATCCGGGTAGAATATAGTATTCTATATTGCATGCTAAATATTATATATATTATATTTTATGCAAACATGCTTCGCATGCTTAATAAAATGACGCGTATTTTATATATATATATGTGCATGCGCGCTAAACAAGATGAGACAAATAATAACAAACCCCTCAAAGAAATAATATTAAGTCCGAAGCGTTCAAATGATATTTGGAATATCGAACGTCGCCTTCTAGCATGATAAATTAATAGAGTATTAAATATTTAATATGAGCTTGTTGTGCTATCCACAAGGCGAGTATTGCGTATTTAAGATGTTAATTAATCACATTTGATGCTTATCAAGAAAATTGAACGATCTAGTCTTGTTGTGCTATCCACAAGGACGAACATTTTTCTTTTTTGAATTTATGGAAGTGCTAGGCTGGACTTAACTTAAATCATTTTAGTTCGGATGTACACACACTTGACCATTATGATTTAAGAGGCAAAATAAAAGGAGTTATATAGTGTTGTAATTGACAAGAGTTGTCTACCTATTTATTTGTATATCGCTTGTTGTGCTATCCACAAGGTTATATACATTTGAAATGGGATCCTTATTCTCACTAGCAAATCTTTAATTAGATGTTGCCGAACTATATAAGTGAGGGTAATATAGTTTGATGAAAATAGTGGGAGATACCAATTTAAAATAAAGACCTAAATTTATTTTGGTATGCAAAATTAATAAAATAAATGTTTGCTAAAATGTTATTTTTCACATGCAGAATTTTAAAAATGTCTAAATCACTAATCTCACTACGAAGCATACTTGATGCAAACAAGCTTACCGGGCCGAATTATGAGGACTGGCTAAGAAATCTGAGAATTGTTCTCACTGCTGAAAAGATTTCTTATGTCCTAAATTCAACTGTCCCTGAATTTGTTTCAGAAACAGCCTCTGAGGAAGAGATTGTCACTTTCAATAAGTGGCAAGATGATGCATCTGTGGCTCAATGCATCATGCTCGCATCCATGAATAACGAGCTTCAGCGTCAGCACGAAAAAATGGATGCTCCTGCTATGCTGCTTCACCTCAAGGAGTTATATGGTGAACAGAGTAGGACTGCTAGATATGAGATATCTAAGGAGCTCTTCCGATCTCGGATGACCGAGGGTACTGCCGTCGAGACTCATGTCCTGAAAGTGATCAATTTGATTGAACGCCTTGGACAGCTTGGGTTCGTCATGGATGGGGAGTTGATTCAAGACTTGGTCTTGCAGTTACTCCCTGAGACCTTCTCGCAGTTTGTGGTTAATTTTCACATGAATAAGCTAGATGTCAGCTTGCCTGAGCTGCTTAACATGCTGAAAACTGCAGAAGGTCACTTCCCATCCAAGAAGAACCATATCTTGATGGTGGATTCTTCCAATAAAAGGAAGAGACCTAAGGTATCTTCTGAAAAGAAGAAATCCAAGAAGGCTAAGGGAAAGGGGAAAGAAAAGGAACAAAAGAAACCTGAACCAGCTAAAGGAATGTGCTTTCATTGCAACAAGCCGGGACATTGGAAAAGGAACTGCAAGAAGTATCTAGCAGAGAAGAAGCTTGGAGAAGCTTCGACTTCCAATCAAGGTTTGTTTATGATTGAAATTAATTTTTCTGAAAGTCATAATTCTACTTGGGTATTGGATACCGGCTGTGGTTCTCACATATGTAATACTGTGCAGGGACTGGTCAGAAGTAGAAAGCTGAACAATGATGAGGTGATCCTACGAGTGGGGAATGGAGCAAAGGTTGCTGCATTAGCTGTAGGAACTTATTATTTAGCAATGCCTTCGGACAAGTCCATTTATCTTAATAATTGTTATTATGTTCCGAATATTATTAAAAACATTATTTCAATTTCTGTATTGGATATGGAAGGATTTAACGTTGTTATAAAGAACAATAGTTGTTCTATTTATAAAGACGATGTTTTATATGGTATTGGAAATTTGCGAAATGGACTTTATACACTTGACTTACAAGAAAATATATTTCAAATTGAACAAACTAAGAAAAGGAAAAGAGATGATATTAATTATACCTACATGTGGCACTGTAGACTCGGTCATATCAATGAAACAAGATTATCCAAGTTGCATAAAGATGGGCTCCTCGAGCTATCCGATTATGAATCATATCCAACTTGTGAATCTTGTCTCATGGGTAAAATGACTAAATCTCCTTTTAGTGGAAGAGGAGAAAGAGTTACAGAGTTGTTGGCATTGATTCACACAGACGTTTGTGGGCCTATGACAACAAGTGCACGGGGTGGGTATTCTTATTTTATTACTTTCACTGATGATCACTCAAGATTTGGATATGTGTATTTAATGAAATACAAGTCAGAATCATTTGAAAAGTTCAAAGAGTTCAGAAGTGAAGTAGAGAAACAAACGGGCAAGAGTATAAAGATACTTCGATCAGATCGAGGCGGAGAATACTTAAGCGGTGAGTTTCTCAATTGTCTCAAAAAAAAAAATGGTATAATCTCACAATGGACTCCTCCAGGTACACCACAGTTAAATGGAGTATCTGAAAGGAGAAATCGAACACTGTTAGACATGGTTCGATCCATGATGAGTTTTACCGACCTTCCAATTTTCTTCTGGGGATATGCCCTAGAAATGGCTGCATACCTACTTAACAAGGTACCTACCAAATCCGTCCCAAAGACTCCATATGAGATGTGGAAGGGGAGGAAACCAAATCTTAAGCATGTTAAGACTTGGGGTTGTCCAGCTTATGTCAAAAAGTTTGAACATGATAAGCTACAGACTAAATCCGAAAAGTGTAGATTTGTGGGATACCCTAAAGAAACTGTAGGGTATTATTTCTATCATCTAACTGATCAAAAGGTGTTTGTTGCGAAACATGCTGCCTTCTTGGAAAAGGAGTTTATCCATGAAGGGGTCAGTGGGAGTAACATATATCTTGAAGAAGTTCAAGAACCACAAATTACCACGGATCAAAGTCAGGTACCTGACCAAGTAGAAGAACCTACTATACCACACCCTGTTCGTAAATCTGGGAGAGTACCGAAGATACCTGAGAGGTATGGATTCGTTATAGAGGATGACGATGAGGTACACATCATGAATGATGATGATCCATTGAATTACGAACAGGCCATGAGTAATAAAGACTCAGGGAAATGGCTTGAAGCCATGAAATCCGAAATGGACTCCATGTATGAAAACAAAGTATGGACTTTGGTTTCACCACCTGAAGGCATTAAGCCTATTGGGTGTAAATGGGTCTTTAAAAGAAAGACTGGAGCGGACGGCAAGGTGGAGACCTATAAGGCCCGACTGGTTGCAAAAGGTTTCAAACAAAGACAAGGAGTTGATTATGATGAAACCTTTTCACCAGTAGCTATGCTCAAGTCCATTTGGATTTTGCTTGCGATTGCAGCTTATAACGACTATGAGATCTGGCAGATGGAAGTGAAAATAGCCTTCCTCAATGGGAAACTTGAGGAGGATGTGTATATGACACAGCCAGAGGAATTTGTTTCAAAGGTTGGAATAAATCAAGTCTGTAAGCTGCAACGATCCATTTATGGATTGAAGCAAGCTTCTCGTAGATGGAACATTCGTTTTGATGAGACAATCAAAGAGTTTGATTTTATCAAAAATGACGATGAACCATGTGTGTACAAGAAGGTTAGTGGGAGCGTAATTTCATTCCTTGTATTATATGTTGATGATATATTACTGATAGGGAATGACATTCCTATGCTACAATCAATTAAAATCTGGTTATCTAAACACTTCTCCATGAAGGACTTGGGAGAAGCATCCTATATTTTGGGGATAAAGATCTATAGAGATAGATCTAAAAGGATGCTTGGTTTATCCCAAGGAACGTACATTGATGCAATGCTAAAGAGATTTAGCATGGAAGATTCCAAAAGAGGTCTCATGCTGATGAGCCATGGAATATATCTCTCCAAGAAACAGGCCCCAAAGACACCTGAGGAGAGAGACCGTATGAGTAAGATCCCTTATGCTTCTGCAATAGGATCTATCATGTACGGTATGATATGTACTAGACCGGATGTTGCTCATGCACTTAGTGTAACGAGCAGATACCAGTCGAATCCTGGAGAAGAGCACTGGAAGGCAGTGAAGAATATCCTAAAGTACTTGAGAAGGACTAAAGATATTTTTCTTGTCTACGGTGGGTCTGAATTAAAACTCGAGGGCTTCACAGACTCAAGTTTTCAAACGGACCAAGATGACAGTAAATCTGTTTCGGGGTATGTTTTTTACCTTGAACGGAGGCGTAGTGAGTTGGAAGCAGCAAACAGTTGCTGATTCAGTGACAGAGGCAGAGTATATAACTGTAAGTGAAGCTGCAAGTTGATGTTTTAGATGAAAAGTTCATTACAGAACTAGGAATAGTTCCTAAGTCTCATCTTGAATCTAAACATGTGTTGCGGCACTTTGATTAAACAAATCATTGAAAGAGGAGAGTGTAGACTCTCAAGACAACATTGCAGATCCATTAACTAAAGCTTTAACACAACAGCAGTTTGATCGTCACTTAGAGAAGATGGGTATGAGATACCATGGCGATTGGCTTTAGTGCAAGTGGGAGATTGATAGTAGTGTGCATACAAGCCAATCATGTATGATGATAAAGCACGTACTTTGTAAACAATCTTATTTATTTATTAATAAAATATTCATTTATTAAAGGCATTTAATTATCTACATGGTGCTGTTTTTATAATATGTAAATAACCCGTTGTTTTAAGCAATGCTTTTAGAATCATGATGATGATCATGCTAATGAGATCTAAATTCTTAGAAAGCTCTAAAACTAAAATAGTTCCCAATCGTGGGATTACTAAAAAGGGGATTAGTAAATCCGGATAGATTGGTACATATGTTGTTTGCTCATTGGATGAGGATGATTGATCTCATGATCATTTGTGTGGAGACACTAAAGCAAGTATGTAGGTGCTTATTGGAGAATAAGTTCACTGAACGTGATTCGCTATGGAATACCTAATGGAGTTTTACTCGCATGTCAATAGGAATTCCTAATGTGATAGTAGTGCAAGTGATCCTTGGACTTGAGATCATCATAGTATCTTGTATGTAACAAATTATACTTTGACTTATTCCTTAAGACCTTTTAAGGCATATATAGGGTATGCTTGGGTATAATGAGTTACATATGGAGATAATGAATGATCAATAAAGAATCTACCACCTCTAGTAAAAGAGGAGATATGTCCCATGTGATTCGTTAAATGACAACCCAGGAATCCTTGGCCAAGGTGAAATGAAATTAGAAAGGAGTTTTTAATTTGCATTATTTGGAGTTGTGCATTTTCTAATCGAAATACATATAATTAAATAAAATAAGACTTGACAGTAAATCCATGTCTTATATTTAATTGGGACATTGTATGGTGGAAGGATTGAATTGTATGGTAACTATTAACTCACAGGTTCTTTTATGATTAATGTTGAAATCTATATTATCTGGAAAGTCGTTGATCGCTAGGGAGGCTTATCCCTATTGTAGAATAAATATTATTTATTTAAATAGATTATTAGTTTAATTTATTTATTTAAATAAGATTAAAATTATTTTAATTGATTTATTCACAACCGGTTTAATATGGAGAACCTAAAGGGTCACACCATAAAAGGAAGAATAAATATTTAAGAAGGTAATGGCATAATCGTAATAATGCATTAAGTATAATTAATTTAATCTATGGTGATAGAATAAATTAAATAGCTTAATGTTTATTATTTAATATTTTGGAAATATTAAATATAAATTAATAAGAGGAGTCTTATTAATATTATTACAATTATTATTATTTTAATTTCTAAAGGAGTTTAGTAATTAATTTAATATTTAGTACTCTCATTTATTCCTAATAAGATTAGGAGACAAATTAATTAAATGAATTTAATTAATTATTCCCATGTGGTGGGAAGCCTAAATTAATTAAAGGAGTTTAATTAATTAAAAGAAATCCCATGTCTAATAGGATTAGAAGGGTTGACCAATGTCTATATAAGAGAAGTCTTATAATAGATATTGATTGATGCAACTCCAATTGTTGGAGAGTACTCCTTTTCTATAGAGGATAGAAAACTAAGGTTAAGCCAAACACCCTCCTTCTTGATAATTCATCTTCCTTGGTGGATCACCTCTAGAGGCCAAACACTTGGGTGGCTAACGTTGATCAAAGGAAGGAATCTAACCCGGAAATTCAAGGAGATCACGAAGAACAAGGAGTTGAACTAGTACCTGTGGAAGCTTCGTTCTACAAGGGTATGATTTCATAACTTCTTATTTATCGTTTTAAATTAATAATTTGCATAAAGGATGATCCGGGTAATGGTTTTGTAGAAATTTTTTAAACTCTGATATACCATGCTTCCGCTAATTTTTGCAATTTGATTGCGTCACGATTTCGTACAAACCCAACAATAGTTAGCAAACACCGTCTTCTAGTCTTCACCCACATGAGCGATGGTGAAGGCCTTCTCGATTTATTTAATCCATGTTTGCGCCATGATCGGATTAGTAGTACCTTCAAACTCTGGAGGTCCTACGCTCCTAAAGTCCTTAAAATTTGTCAATGGAACTGCTTGGGGATTGTGGCAAACGGGTTCATTGTTCCTTCCCCTAAGAGCTTCCCTAGCAAATCAACTAATTTCTGAATGGGATCTACTTGCTCTCTCTCGTTGTTCACTGATTCCTCAGGTGCAGATAATCTACGTCTGGGCGGCATTTTTTGCATCACAAAAATTTCATTTTTTATTATTCAATTATATTACTTAAATATTTCTCAAATGTAAAGGAATAAAATTTCATAACACGTTTCTGAAATAAGATTATTTATATTCTTATGCCAAATCATTGCATCAAAATGATCATCCCTAACATACTTTTGTAAATGTCAACAGATATCCCCTAATATCACAAAAGACGGGGAAAACACTAACATACTACCCCTCTAACATAAGCCTACTCGGGGTTTACATTACTATCCCATATCTTACACAAAATATTGGGACATCATCAATATATACATCACATAAAGAACTACTACAACTACTACTAGACTACTGGGTCTCATCCCAACATTCCGCGCTCCACAGTGCTCTTGTACTCTATCTACGCTATGTACGCCATCAACTCCCTGCTCATGGTATGTCGGGTCTGTCCCTACTCCATCGGATAGTGATATACACCATCAATCACTCTCTCTATAGCCGAGCGAAAAACGTAACCCATCTTGTTCACCTTCCTCTTCTTACACCAGACTTCATCCTCTAAGTCGTCTTCCCTCTCATTAGCTGCTTCCCACTTCTACTCGAAGTGGATCCTATCCATCACCTCTAACTCTAGCTGAGTACGGAGAGCCTCCTTTTCCGTCTTCTCGCTCAACTCTTTCTGCTCTACCTCTTCCAGCTTTCCTGCCAAGTCGACATTCCGAGACACCGACTTGTGAAACAGAGTCCCCATCTGGATCCCTGCCTCCCTGCGGTAAGCAATCTCTACCTCCAATTCCTGCATCGCTAGCTTCCTCTGGTGGTCCTCGTCCCTCAGTTTTTAGAACTCGGACTCCCTCTCTTGAGCCTCAGCCTCTAGCTCCTGCACTCTACAGTCTAGCTCTAAGATACGTTCCTCGTACTCTCCTAGCATCTGCTCCTGAACAGTAGCCTCATCAGAGTCCTCTATAGGCTCGTCCTCCATGGGCTCATCCTCCATGGGTTATTCCTCTAGATTAGACTTTACCTCAATCTCTTCCTCGTCGTCAAACTCGGACGATGAAACTGCCTGCACAGGCTCAGCCTCTAGAGGTGCCTCATATACAATATATATATCTCGGGGCTCCTCCTCGGCCACTCTACTAGGTACTCCAATGTCTGTCATCCTACAATCACAAACACAAGATAAACAAACAGCAACTCCATTAGAATGTTAAATAAAACATAAGTTCATTGTATAGAATGAAATTATATTTCATAACACACTAAGTCTCTCCAGGAAAACTCTACATGAGTTTCAGCCCTTTCTATCTTCTAAGTTCTCCTAAGTTATAATCTAAGGACTTTCGCTCCTAAGGTTTATAACTACAGCTTTGATACCAACCTGTGACGCCCCCAAATTCGGACCATTCGCGTCTCGAATTCGATTCGTCACGTTCTAAATATCTAACGACAATATAACATCCCGCGCAACGAAAATAACAAAATAGATTACATTTATTTAATATAATCATTCGTGTCCCAAGGTTTTGTAACTTAAACATCTCATACATAGTTTAAACATAACTTAAACTTAACTAATACATAATATGATATAATCTTATTACAATCATTATAATAGTTAAACTAAATACAAAGCTACTCCGTAGCCTAGCCCTTGCTCTTATCAGTGCCCGAGGGTCCGCCTTGCTCTACCTTAACTGAAATATTTTTAGAGAAAGCAAGAATGAGCAATAAGTTTGCTCAGCAAGTAATATAGCAATAAGGGGATCAATATAGTTTTCAATTTCTCAAAGGTACAACAATAATGATAGTTCAAGAAGAACAAGAAGTATCGACAATTCTCAACAAAAGTGGCTAAGGACCGAAAGATATCAATAGGATTCAACGCTTAATCAATTCGAGAATTTAAAATAATGAATACTGAGCAGTCACTAAGGACTATGAACTTCTACTAGAATTAACAGTAATATGCTGATAATCCAACAGAAACAAGTACAACAGGTGATCAGCCTAAAGTACCCTACGTTATGCATAACATTAAATCGTACTCAAGTGCGCACGTCGGTCTCCCGACAAATATAATTTCCCCTTCAAAGAGGGTTGTTCATCTCAGTCAATATAAGATTCCGCACCAATCAATTGGTTTAGATAGCTTTCAAATTCATGATATAGGTCTAGCCGAATCAAGTAGTATAGACCGCTCTTTCAACGTATATAAGAACAATTATAAGTTCAATACTCGAGATTTAAAGTTCAAAGAATGTAAACAACTCTATCATAGCTACGAAGCATGAGGTCATAAAACATGAATCATACTTTCAATGGTTTACTCGTACGACCAATAATAGCACAAGCTTAAGTAATGCTCAATAAAGAGTAGGGTTAGAAACTTGCATCAAAGAGATAAGGTTTAGATACTTGCATTCAATTACACAATCAAATGAAGTGAGGAAACTTTCCTTATGCGTAGTTTACCAATGTAAAGCTTATCAACACTTTTCGAATCCTATTATAACATATTTACGTATATAGGATATTCATTAGCTACGCATATTCAATACACATACTTGATATGTAAGCTAACACACACATACGATTCTACCTTAGTCGTACAATCCTATATGTACGTCATTACGTACCTTACGCACACATAACACAAAATCAGTTTATAGGATACTATGAAATCAATAACATAGTTCGTAATTATCGTTTGACTTTGCATTTGAAAGTTTATGAATACTTATCAATTCTATATGGTTTCATCATAACATGCTCATTGACAATTGAATACCGTACTGGACATGTATTACAGATTAGGATAACAATACATGAATGCATCAAATCTCAGATCACAAACAGGATAGGTAGACTTCACTGCAGGGTGGCGCTGCCGCGCTTGGTTTGAACTAAGGAGTGGCGTGGCCGCGCTGCTCCCAGTTCAAACCAAGGCTGATTTGCAAAATGCATGGCCTAGCTCGTATACCCATACACTTTGATGACGACACATGCAGAATGTACATGTCATGAGGTTTATAGCTATGTTCGAACTTATCTTCAACATAGTTTGTTATCACTTTAATTAGCAAGCTTAACATGTTCAATTAACGAGGTTTCTTACGTTTAGTTGTTATACACATGCAATGAGGTCAATAAGTCTCAACTACATATGCTCATGTCATCTTAGTCATGTATTTCATGTTACATGGCTTTACTTCTTAAAAACTCATTCTAAATCATACTCAACTAGTTTACAATGAACGTGGCTAGTTAGGCATACATTTCAATCACGTCTACATACGTATGATATCCTAACATGATGGTTTTAATTTCATAATACATGCAGGGTGGTTATCAACTGAATTAGTTTCCCAACTCTTAAGTTTTCTTTGAAACCTTATGTTAAACCAACTCATCATGTAAAGTAACATCATATATCATGCTTATGTACACACATACTAGATCACATAAGCATGTTTACAAGCTCAGTACTCAAAGTGTTATTAGTTCATCAAGTTTGTATTTGAAACTCTATGTTTGTATTAGAAGGTTATCAAAACCATTTAAGCATGCAGAGTAAACATACCATGTTTCATGCTCATGTACATACGTAATTAGACCATATATGCATGTTTTCAAGTTCAGAATTTAAAGTGTACATAGTTCATTGAGTTTGCACCTTGAAAACTCAAGTTCCCTTTGGAAACCAAGCTTTGGTAAGTGTCTACATGAAAGGCCATCTAAACTAGCAAGTCAGGGACTTATTTATGCTTAAAGACATTATACTAGCATGCTCCATAAGTCAGAAACTACAAAAATTATTTTTTGATTCTGCAGAAGGGCGCGGCCGCACCCTGTTTGTACTAAGGAGTGGCGCGGCCGTGCCACTTTGGATCCAGACCAGAATGTTTTCTGCTTGTGCAGAGCTTCAATCCAACTCTTAAATTAATTCATGAAACAAGCTTACAAACAGCCACATTACATCTATAACATGTATACAAACCTAACTATCATGCTAGCATCATTCCACATATCCAATTACAACTATATCATGTTAATTTCTATAAATTAGAAATGTTAAACTTCAAAGTTTGAATAAGTATTATACCTCTTAAAGCTTGATATCGAGCTTGTTGCTAAAATGTTTTCCTCAATCTCAGACTTCTCACCACTTTGATACACTTACTTTCTATTCTCACTCAACAAAAATTTCAGCAATTGAAATGAGAAGAAAGAGAGCTTCATTTATAGAATGAATTACACAGACCATGGTTTTGCCTCCTATTTCAAACTAACGAAAATGAGAAGAACATAATGGTTAATGGAGAGAAGTTGGTGGAGTAGTTGAAGATTACTGTTAGAGTCACTCCCCCTTTGATCATTGGCTAGATTGCTGAGTTTGATTTGCAAGCAATAGCCTTTAGAGGCCATTGGTCTAGACACGTGAGGAGAGAAAGAGTTGTGACTATGAATATGGGACAAGCTTATTTGGAACTCAGCATTTGTAATTTGGTCACATATATACATATGTATACTTAGGTTTTAATTCCATTAAATCACAATGTAGCTTTAATGAGCAGATAATATTACATTTTAGTAAATTGGGGGTACATATCAATACACATACTATAATCCATGTACATTTTATAATATCGAATATAATTCAGTTGAGTATTATCTTTCCTCATTATCATAAACTTTATTATTTCAAGTATACTTGATTATTGAAATAATAAGTAAATAACAATTACTTATTTAGTCTAATTTATTATTTCACAAAGTACACATAACATAACATGTTGTCACATATCATCACTATGTAACTTATAAAATTCATTTAATCTTACTATATAGTTTTATATATAATATAGTCAAATTAAAGTGTCACACTATGCTATTACGCTATTACTCATAATAATAATTAATTAACAATATAATATTAATTAATCCTTCACTTATTAATTCTCTCTTTAATTAATTAAACCATCATAATTTCCATCACCGTGCCACACAAGGCATTCTACGAGCTTATCATAAACTCCACATTATTCTCAATTGTCATTAATTCAATTTAATTAAATTGAGTTACTCACTTCATGCTATATAAACATTTATATAAAATAAATATTCACATTCTTATTAATATCAATATTAATATTTATTCATAAAATTCGCGGTTCTTACACGTTACCTTTGCATTTGCATTTCTAGTGTCTAGCAATTTTTATCATGTTCATTCCATTGCATTGCATGAACATGATAAAGAGGGGCATCTGTAGACACTCGAAATTTTCTTCAGTATTGTTGTAGACACTCGAAATTTTGCATTCCTGTTACTAACCCTGTAGGAGGGCAAAATTGCCTTTTCAACTCAACCCCGGTCTCAATACCGGGACGTCAATTCAACCCCGATCTCAATACCGGGACGTCAACTCAACCTCGGTCTCAATGCCGGGACATCAACTCAACCTCGATCTCAATATCGGGACGTCAACTCAACCCCGGTCTTAATACCGGGACGTCAACTCAACCCCGGTCTCAATACCGGGATGTCGACTCAACCCCGGTCTTAATATCGGGATGTCAAATCAGCCCCGATCTCAACCCGGGAGGTACAGGTCAGCCCCGGTCTCAACCCGAGAGGGCCAGGTCAGCCACGATCTCAACCCGGGAGGTACAAGTCAGCCCCGGTCTCAACCCGGGAGGTACAGGTCAACCCCGATCTCAATAATGGGATGTCAAATCAACCCCGGTCTCAACCCAAAAAGTACAGATCAACCCCGATCTCAACCCGGGAGGGTCAGGTCAGTCCCGGTCTCAACCCGGGAGGTACAGGTCAGCCCCGATCACATCCCGAGAGGTACAGGTCAGCCCCGGTCTCAACCCGGGAGGTACAGGTCAGCCCCGGTCTCAATCCAGGAGGTACATATCAGCCCCGGTCTCAACCCGGGGGGTACAGGTCAGCCCCGATCATATCTCGAGAGGTACAAGTCAGCCCCGGTCTCAACTCAGAAAGTATAGGTCAGCCCTGGTCTTAACCCGGGAGGTACAGGTCAGCCCCGATCACAACCCGGGAGGCCAACTGAACTTCAGAGACAACCCCGAAGCCTCACATTATCTCTAGAAACAAACCTGGAAGAACCAAGTCAGCCTCAGAGACAACCCTAAGGACAAACAGAATCGGCTGGGATCCAAACCTCGGAGACAACCCCGGGAAGTCAGTCGAAGGCCGTGCCAACCTTGAAAGCAACCCCGAGAGGGGGAAAATGGTCATTTTACCAACTTGAAACCGATTCGATCAAACTCAAGCCGAATTGATGCCACCAAGGTCAGAACGAACCATAACATTGATCTTGAGTGAAAACAGCGTAAGACAGTTCAACGAACAAACTGCGGGAAAACGAAGACCTGGTTATGAACCCATCTTCTTGAACTTGGAAAAGGTTTAATCCCATGTCATTGCGACACTCTCGACGAGGGCTTTTCGGAAAGGTATAGCACGCCTCCAACGGACGCTCTGATCAAAAGTTAGAAAATTTCGAATCTGACCTCGCATTGCTTGGAGTGCACGTACTTCGATGCAATAGGACCCACCACCCGGGCCCTGCCACGTGGCCCCGCAGGTAGACCTGTGGCTGCCGTGGGTAGACCCGCTTCCACTGGGTCTATATATATGAGTGCACCCCCAGCTCATTTTAAAATACAGAAACGCTCTGAACCTCTGCCCGTTTCATTTCTCAGCCCCACTCTTGTACTCCAAACCCAAATTTTATCACTCTAACACGTAGATATACTCATATACTACCTCATATCAAAAATTGAGTGGTATAATCGGACGTTTAAAGCCTACGATTTGGCAAAAAGCTCGTGTAGCAGTCCATTATGAGTATTTTTACGATCAGAAAGTTCATACTACTTTGTTGTGCATTTATACACTTGCACGTTAAGTTTCGTTTTTTGATTATGCCTGGAACTCAGTTCTGTGGCCGTGTTTGCTTACGTTTTCGTACATTTTAGTACATAAACACGTTTTCTGGGAAAAAAAAGATAAAATAAGGGTAGACAAAACTTAGGAAGAGAGAAAGATTCAGGTCATCGAATTTTTTCCCAACGTCGGACAGAGTCCATCTCGGATTTCATGGCTTCTTGCCATTTCTCTAAGTCTTTACTACTCATAACATGTTTCGTAATTCAAAGGATCATCATCATCTATGATGCGTACCTCATCGTCATCCTCTATGACGAATCCATACCTATCAGGTATCTTCGGTACTCTCCCAGATTTACTGAATAGGGTGTGTGACATTAGGTTCTTCCACTTGGTCAGATACTTGACTTTAACCCGTAGTAATTTATGGTTCTTGAATTTCTTCAAGATATATCTTACTCTCACTGACCCCTTCAAGGATAAACTCCTTTTCCAAGAAGGCAGCATGTTTCGCAACGAACACCTTTTGATCAGTTGGATGATATAAATAATACCCTGATGTTTCTTTAGGGTATCCCACAAATCTACACTTGTCGGATCTAATCTGCAGCTTATCACTCTAAAACTTTTTGACATAAGCTGGACAACCCCAAGTCTTAACATGCTTAAGATTTGGTTTCCTCCCTGTCCATATCTCATATGGAGTCTTTGGGACAAATTTGGTAGGTACCTTGTTAAGTAGGTATGCAGCTGATTCTAGGGCATAACACCAGAAGAAAACTGAAAGATCGGTAAAGCTCATCATGGAACGAACTATGTCCAAAAGTGTTCGATTTCTCCTTTCAGACACACCATTCAATTATGGTATTCCTGATGGAGTCCACTATGAGATTATACCATTTTCTTTTAGACAATTTAGAAACTCATCGCTTAAGTATTCAACACCTCGATCCGATTGAAGAATCTTAATACTCTTGCCAGTTTGTTTCTCTATTTCACTTCTGAATTCTTTGAACTTTTTAAACGATTCAGATTTGTATTTCATTAAATACACATATCCAAATCTTGAATGCTCATCAGTGAATGTAATAAAATAAGAATACCCTCCTCATGCATTCGTTGTCATAGGTCCACGCACGTCTGTTTGTACAAACGCTAACAACTCTGTAACTCTTTCTCCTTTTCCAGTAAAAGGAGATTTAGTCATCTTACCCATGAGACAAGATTCACAAGTTGGATATGATTCATAATCAGATAGCTCTAAGAGCCCATCTTTATGCAACTTAGATAATCTTGTTTCATTAATATGACCAAGTCTACAGTGCCACATAAAAGTATAATTAACATCATCTCTTTTCATTTTCTTAGTTAATTTGAAGTATATTTTCATGCAAGTCAAGTAAGTAAAGTCCATTAAGTAATTTTCCAACTCCATATAAAACATCCTTATTGTAAGTAAACAACTATTATTCTTTATTATAATATTATAACCATCCTCCATGCTTGAAGCATGCCCTCCATTCATGCTTCCTTAAGATGAGATTGAGCCACTTAGGTTTCCCTGGGGATGCTTCCTACCCTCTGCCCTGGGAAAAATAGATAGCCCCCAGAGAACCCAGAACCAATCCCAAAGCCACCCTTCCCTTCCTAGTCACTAAGCTTGGCCATTACTATCAACCCTAGCCTCAAATTGGTCGAATGACTTGCCACTTGGGATATAGCCAAGATATACCCATACATCCTCAAGAACCATTCTAGAACCAACTTTTTTATGAATGAGTCTTTAACCAGGTACATGTGAGATGACAAGAGCTCCTTTAATCTTGTCCCTTTCCCTAAGATGGGCTTTTCCGCATTCATATGCTGGTCCATATATTCCTAGTCAAGGAATATTGCCCAAGGTTTAACGTTTCTCCCAGGGCAAACTCCTCCCCTGGATTCCATCACCCATAGGGACATTTTCTACGCACAGATCTATGTCTTGGATTTAAGTCCAATCATTTTATCACCTATGGGAGTGTCCCATAAGCCCGCGTCTTGAGTTTAAGCTCAATCATTCTAGTGTCACATAGGCCCATGTCTTGGGCTTAAGCTCAGCCATTACATCACCTATGGAAGTGTCCAATAGGCCCGTGTCTTGGGCAATGAGCCCCAGCCTCAAATTTCATTTGTCTTATCATTAAGACTGATCATTTGGTTATAACCGAATCGAATAAGCTATTCGGTTATAATCGAAAACTGAAATTTGTGCAATTTCGATATCCGAACAAGAAACCGAATTACCCATTAACCGAATTACCGAATAACCGAATTTACTATTCGGTTGTTCGGGTAATAAGCGAATAAAGTTCAGAATATAAACAAAGTTCAAAATATTAACAAAATTCAAAATCACCGTCGCTCAAAGCCTCAAGGCCCTGACCATCAATTTATCGTTCAAGCAAAGGCATTTCACCAAAACCTTTTTGGAACCCTTTTGAGGGTTTAAGTAAAGAAAGGTGTAATTATCCTCAAACTGATTCCACCCATCAGCAGTTCAACACCCACCTCATCTAAACATCAAAAATAAAAATCAATCCCAATTCCCAAATTAACTGCGCATGGCTATGGTCGTAAAATAAAGTCACATAAGAGAAATACAATTACCGGTGGAAAGTGAAGAGAGGGCATCGTCGGCAAAGGCGGGAGGACCAGTGGCGACGAAGACGTAGCCAGTTGAGAGGAAGGAGGCATGGATAGCGTAAGCAACTTTGTCTGAGAGATGAGAGATGTCAAATGAGAGATGAGAGATCGAGATTGAGATGGGATGAGAGATCGAGATTGAGATGGCTTTTGACAGTGATGAGAGGCGATGAGAGATTGAGACTTGAGAGTTCAAGATCTGGGCTAGTGGGCCGAGAAATTGTAAGAACCCGAATTTTTAGATATTATTAAATAAGGATTTAATAAATAAAATTCTTAAACCGTGAGATGGGTTCGAATAAGAGTATATATATGAGATATGAGGTATGTGGTATTATATTACATAGGGTAATATGGACTATGTAATATGTGTTTTGTGATTTATAAATATACTATTAATGTATATTTGTTACTTAGCATAGAGACGATTCAGTTGAGATAAAGGAAGTGGATAAATTCCTATCGATATTAAATAATTTATAGAATTATTTTATCATAGTAAGTTGGTGACATTAAATATCCTTAATGTATAATCACCATATTCTTGAGTATGTGTATTAATAACTAGTATGTTTATAATATAGGTTATTAATAGCACTTAAGCTATCCGTGAATAGGTTTGGATAGTGAAGCATGAGTTAGTTAAGGAATTAACTAATAAGAATAAATATTAGTTAATTTAAGTTGGGAGTTATATTATGAAATAATATAATGAGAGTATTGAACCTTAATTAACTATGATGATATAGTACAGTGTTTAATTTACTTAAGTAAATGAGTGAATTAATATGTGTGTTGAATATATAATTATAGTTGATACTTTTATATTACTTAGAATAGTAATATGTGAGAAAGTCTAATGTGCGAATAACGTTAAATATATATATATATATATATATATATATATATATATATATATACGTTATTAAATGGGAGATGGAAATCATTATATCTTTAAATAAATATTTGAAGAAATTGTTTTGGGAACAATTTATAGAAAAGAAAGAGAAATGGTTATTATATATTTTAATAAAGGATATTAAAATAATTTTTAATATTGAATTATTTTAATAAAATGAGGAAATGTTATTTTTGAATAGTAACATTACCTTATATATTTTGTAATAAGTGTGATTAATTAATATGGTAAATACATTAAAACATATTTGCTATATATAAATAAATTGATGGAAATAAATTATTATAATAGAAAATAAACTTATTACCTATTTTCTATATATAATGCATGTACATGTGCCATACATGTAATTATTTTAGTAGATATTATATTAAGAATAATATCTTGAGACAATAAGTAAATTATTTTCTAACAATGAATATCTTTATTTGGAGAAAACATAATATTTTATGTTATGGCAAAATACATAATTCCTAATGTATTTTCAAGAAAGTTTATTAATGAAAGAAAACAAAGTTATTTCAATATATTAAATAACTTAAGTTATTATTTTATCGTAGATTTTATAATAATTAATAGAGTAAATATTAATTATTCTAGTGTAAAGGTTATACATATAATTGTTTAAGGTAGCTAAATAATTTAGCATTAAAGTGCATGTGTCACACAAACCTTATATTAAAAGAATATTAAAGTGTGATGGGAGTGATAATAAGCTTAAGGTAAGCTTGTGAGATATGCCTAGTGTGGCAAAGTGGTGGAATAAACATTCATTAAATAAATTAATGAATGAATAATTAATGGAATTAATTATTATTATTATGTGAATAAATTCCTATGTGCAATGATGTGGAATTATAAGTTATATAGTAGCTACATCTATATAATATGGAATGAAGTGTGACACTTCAAGAAAACTATATAATATAGGAAACTATATGATTAAGTGTAATAATAAAGTTACAATAATGGGGTGTGACACTACTCAATTAAAATATATTCGGTATTGTCAAATGTACATGGATTATATGATTGGGTGTATGTGTGATCCTATCATATCATATGGTAATAACATTAAGTTATTAGATATAAGCTTGCAAGTTAGTCCATGTGAGAGCAATAATTGTCAATTAAGTGGTTAGGGTACATGAATAGTGGTAGTTGGTGGGAGTTAGCCACCAACTTCCCTTTTGCCCTTTGGGTAATAACCATAGGAGAATAATAGCTTGATAATGAATAGATGCAATACATTGGTGTGTAGAGCTTGTTAATTCAATTACTACATTGTTGCTAAGAAAGCATATAATAAGAAATGTAATTACACCATGAGCATGTTATAAGGTGTAATGATGAGGAAGGACCATGAATAGTAGTAGTTGGTGGAGTTAGCCACCAACTCCTCTTTGACCATTGGGTATTACCCATAGGAGGGTAATAGATTGATTATAATAGAGAACATGTAAATTAGTAATGTAATGGTATTACTTTATGAACATATTATAAGATGTAACATTGAGTATAATATTATCTTAGGAGATTATATTATTATAAACTTGTGGACTATTAAGTACTAAGTTCACATAATTATGCCTTGTGTGGCATAAATAATGAAGTTAAATCAAGGGGATTTAATGGGAAGTATTAGAAGAAAATGTATGGTTGATATTAATTATCATTATAATATTTGAGTATATTTGTGATAATAATTTTATGAAAAATGGTGGGATGATAGTACCCAACCATATTATATTTAGTCCAATTAGAATATTAGCTTAACCTATGTACATGAGGTACATGATTATATGTAGTAGTGTATATTTAAAATATGAGTATACAATAAAATAATATATCATGGATATATTATAAATAATTATTAAATTAATAAAATTTAATAATAAAGGAAACAATGTAATGTGATAATACCCGATAGAATTATATCCGGTAAGATGAGATATATATGGATGATATATGATACATTGTAATTAGAGATTTTATTTACAATTCATTCATAACCTAAGCTATATGTATGAATGTGTATATATGTATATATTATATAACCTAAGTGTATATATTATATATAGAGGTGTGTAACCAAGTGTGGAATTACATTTGCTAATTGTTATTGCTGAGTTAGATTATTTGTCTCACAATGAGTGCCCAACTTCTCTTTCACGTGAATGGCTAAGGCTAGCCTATCTCCTTCATCTCTCAACTTCCTAGCTAGCAATGAGTGTGATGATTGTGAGGGGTGTGGGATTGATGATGGATTTCACCAACTCCTTACTAACCACTTGTTAACCTCCATGTCTTTGATCAACCCATTGGTTTGATTCAATGTGCAAGAACCTGTAACGACCCCAAAATCGGGTCTATTTCTCTTCCCGATCTTGTGCGTTAATATTATCTTGTTCTAGCTTTTAAAACATTATTTAATGTTAAAATAGCTAAAAATGCAGAATAATTTTTTTTTTCTTTTATTCCATTCATTCGTTCCCTGAATCTCAACCTTTACAATTCTCTTTTATAATGAAATCATATTTATTTAATGATTTCTCTTATCAAAGTTATATTAATATATATAACTCAATATTAATTCTTTCTTATATAGTAATGTCACTATATTCCTTTATTAAATAAAATATTCATTGCAATACATCTAACACGAATATTCTTTATTGAATGTTTTAAACTATACATAGTGGTTGATTACATATATCAAAACTATCAAACATAGGTTTCTAACATTTCTAAGGTAAGGAAATGTATCCATTTCGCACATCCATCAATCTTCTTCATCCGAATAGCAAGTAATATTGCATAACATCATTAACCTGCAAAATATTTATGTTTGCAAGATTGAGCTCGACGGCCCAGCAAATTTAACAGTCTATCATGTTTCACATAACACACAACTCTATATGCAACATACTTTCTTTACTATGCATATTCTACATGTATCAATAAATCTTCTACTAGACATATCACAGTTCTATAATTTCATGCAATACATTTATACATGCCTTTTTACGTCTTACATTCTCATACAACACATGCTATCACAGATCACATATAGCAATTGAGTTCCATAACCCAATTGACTTAGTCATATTTTGACTTTAACAATTTAATAAACATGGTATACAACTCACCATATAATCGCATACAATCCACAAACATAATAGAACTGGAAAAACTTGCCTTGATTGGAGATTACCGCTAAAAGTTAACTTAGAGTTTCTCCACAATTCCTACAGAATTATTATTACATGCACACACATATTAGATAACTAAATATGTCGCTAAATATGCATGTATATTCATCAATAATAATTATTAGTTTTATACAAACTACCATTAATCATTCTTATTCAAAACGAATATTAACTTAATTCGTTTTAATCTTTTTAAGTCAAATAAAGGCCCCTCACATTTTAACATGTAAATATTTTACATATCGAAGCTTAAATCATTTAAATTCCACGTTAGGAATATCTTTTACCTTTATTTGTGAATTCAGGTTTTAAACAGATATTATATATCTTTTATAGTAAAAATTCAATTTACTATATAATTTCTTGATTTAAATAATTTTTATAACTTTTTGTCCACTCATGAGTTAACTCAGATCATTAACTCATTTAAAAATATTTTATCATGTCCGCACATTTGCTTCATTTCTCGTTTTACGAATATTCGCATTTTCACTATATATATTTATATTAAATATATATTCATTAGGAAATTCTTTATTCAAAATCTTCGTTTCGAATTTCGAAAACATTCGTTTCATTACTCTTAGGACCATTATATTATTTTTAACGGTTCCACGCTTTTTGTTTCACATTTTCACTAGATATGTATATATATATTAAATATACATATATATACCGCTATATAAATTTTAGCTCAAAAATCTCATTTTGAACTCCGAAAACCTCAAAATAATATTTTTATGATTAATATAAATTTTACAGGTCTCTCACTTTTCGTTGCACCACAAAATAATTTTATAGGCAACCTTGGTTTTTATTTCGCTTAAATATGTAACTTTATATTTATTACATATTTTTATTGCATTATTTATGCCCGAAAGAATGTTTTTCGGCACAAAATATCATTTATAGTCAAATCTTGTCCCGTAGGACTTTATTAGATTTATTATGACTTATTATTTCGCCGGAACGCGATTCGAAACGTCGAACGTCAAGATCGCTCGGCGCGTCGCCGTTCGGCGTCGCCCAAATTTTAAGTTCTGACATGCATGTTCTCTCATTTTTAATTTTCAAATCATAAGTCGTATAACAGAAATTTTTCGGTCATGTTATAGACCACATGTCATAGTATTTTAGAAAAATTTTAAACTTTGAAAACGGATCACGAAAGCTCGTCAAAATCACGCTTAAAAATGATGTCAGAACACGTTTTCAGCCCAACGCCGCGCTGCCGCCGACGGGCGCGCGCGGGCGCGCGCGAGCGGGCGCTGCCGCGCACGGCGGCGTGCTGAAATCTGCTCGACTTCTTATCAACGCAGCCACTTCGCGATTTTCGTACGCGCTGCTCGTTTATCGGATTAATCTGATTTTTCGATATGTTATACTTGGCATATCAAAGTATTTTTAAAAAATATCACCACTGATATTTGGGTATTTTAAGCTGTTCAAATAATGCGTCCAAAAAGGCTGTTCGCACTAGTTTTTCAACTTTGCGATTAACGTTCAAAACTCGCCTCGCTCCGTTCTAACCCGACTTTCTTTACAAATAAATCTCTATTAACATAATAAGACTTGTTCCAAGTGTCGACTTGGTTAAATTCTTTGTTTTAGCCGCGTGGGTTCTTTAAGGCCGTTTGTCGAACATATAACGTGCGTTATTTGTTCAACCCGATTTCTTATCGATTCGTTAGCGATTTTTGCCACAAATCCATCCTTATACATCCCAAAACCCATACCTAGCCACCAAGTCTCTAAAACCCATCATTCCTTTAATAGTTCAAGCTCAAAATCAACCAAAAAAATGACTTTTAATGAACTAAAGCTTACTAACAAAACTTATATTTTGTTCTTTAGCTTAAAAATCAATTCTAATAATATATAACCTATACATAACTCAAAACTTGATTTCTTCTAAGGAAATTCCATTAAAAATTTCATCATAGCTTACTAAAAACATGGAATTTAGCCCAAAAAATACATAATTTCATACTCTTAAATGAAATTAAAACTTAAAAAGAATTTATACCTTAAGCTAGCTCCCTATATTAATCCCAAGCTTTGTTATCTTCCATGATCACCTTCTCTTGATTCCCATAATAGCTAACTCTCTCAAACTCAAGGTTCCTCACTTAATCATTTTTTGGAAATTACAAAATTTCAAGAAATTTTGGGTGAGGGAGGTTTCGGATATGGGGAAGAAAGAAGGAGAAGACTTTCATAATTTGTTTTGGTCAACCAAACTTGGTGCCCAAGCTTGGTAAATGAGTAGGCTTCACACCTCCATCTCTCCTCTCATTCACGGCAAAGAAGGAATGGAAAATGCTTGCCCCTTAAGCTTGGAATAGTAACAACTATTAATTAAGAATTAAAGCAACCTACTTACTTAAATAATTAAACCAATTATTCTCTTTAAGTCTTTATTACGTAACTTAATTACCCAATACTTGGTAACTTAATTTATTTATTAAGTTACTACATCACTTTAATTTATAAAATATATAAATATTACACACTTAAACCACATCCTGTAATTCTTTATCAAATTGTTCATCATGATTTTATTTCTTCACATAATAAATATATACAAAATAACTATATATATTTATCACCTTGCAAATAGTCCATGTAATGCACTCACATCACATAAGGAAAATAAATAATAAATCTATTCTTTCACATTATAAATTGTTTTTATCAATTTATT
Organism: Panax stipuleanatus; assembly: GCA_020205555.1. NCBI lineage: Eukaryota > Viridiplantae > Streptophyta > Magnoliopsida > Apiales > Araliaceae > Panax > Panax stipuleanatus. The sequence goes on along the minus strand of CM035124.1, from coordinate 97,478,681 downwards.
TACATATATCATTAAAATAATATTCTCTCTTTATTAAAAATAATTCAATGATAGAATTTATTTTAATATCTTTTAATTAAAGTATACCATAATATTTGTATACTTAAACTAATTATTTTCTTTTCCTTTCTATAGATTGTTTTCAACAATTTAACTGCAGTAAATATTATAATATATTCACTACATTAAAACATGCATACATTACACTCAATAATCTAATATATGATTTCTTTAATAAAATTATGGTTATACATTAAGTATATCTAATGCCACCAATTACCACATTAAAATAAATTATTTTAATTTTTAGCCATCTCATTACCTTTAATAAATTGCTCCTACAATTTATTTACAAGTAATAAATATATACTTCTAATATATTTATTAACATAAACATCACATATTGCATAGTACTTACTCACATATGCAATAATATCCCACCATATATCATTTAATAAGAATTTTATTTATTTAATTCTTATTTTAATAATTCACAAAAATCTGGGTTCTTACAGAACCAAATTTGGTCCATAAATTCTCTATAAATTGAAGCTTCATATTCACAAATTGAAGTTGCTAAATAATTGGTAAGTTGATATAGAGAATATGGTGATGAGAGTTATGTGAGAAAACTGATTTGGGAAGCAAGCTTAGTAATTCAAAGCTCCAAGAGGTATAACTCTTGCTTTAAATTCTTAGTTGTGAGTTTATAAATTCATAAGAGATTTCATGAATTAGTGGAGAATTGATATGTAAGATGATGTTAACATGTTAAGTAGAGTCTAAATATATGTTATAAATACAATATGATGGCTTTCAAGCTTGTTACATGAAGTAAGAAAAGGATTAGCTGAAGCTCTGTTTTAGCAGTAAAGTTTCTGGTCTGGAAACGGGGACGCGCGGCCGCGCGTCTCCCTAGTACAAATGGGGCGCGACCGCGCCCTCTGCAGAAACTTTTTGTGATTTTGTGTTTTCTGGTTGGTTAAGCATACTAGTTAGACTCTAATAATTTCAGAAAGGGGTCTGACATGTGTACTAAGGTTGTCATGCACATAGTGAGTTGTATTAGTTGGTTTAACATAATTTCCTAAAAAAAAACGTAAAGTTTTGAAAATGAGACTTGACGAATTTTGTGTTCTTTGAGTCGGACTTTTGAGACATGTGTAAGTGTCTTGGTTATGTGTATCAATGGGTATGAAGGTAGTTGTTGATTAATTACCTTGGCTAATAGTAAACAATTATACCTTGTTGTAGTGGAGTTTTTAATGAAAACTTAAGGTTTTATAAATGAATTTTGGCGTATATAAGTCATGTTTATATTCTGACTTTTTAAGCATGATTATATGGTTTAGATATGCATGATATGTGAGTTGAAGGTATTGAGCATACAATAGAACACATTGTTTAAATTAAAAATGATTTCAAAAGACAAACTTAGAGTTTTTGGACATATATATAGGATGTCCACGTTCTGATCATTTAAGCATGTAAAAGTGGCTTATGTATGTGTTCTAATACGTGAGAGTCATGACTACAAGGTACTTTGCATATACTTAGTTACCTTTGTTGACTTAAAGCGATTTTTATGAAATGTTTAGAATGTGTAAGATGATAACATCAAACACGGAGTGAGTTACATTATGATCATACGAGCATGTATATTAGGATTCATTATGCCTATAGACATGTTGACATAAGCATCATGCGATGAAACATGGATTTCACCTATGCACGCATATTCGAGAAAATAAATTTCAAAAGCATAGACTATGTGATTAAGTATACATGTGTAGTATAAACACGAGCATGCCTACTTAATGTGTGTGTATAATATATATCAGAATGCATGATATGTTAGGACCAAACTAAGTTTATGAAATCTAAGTTCTGGTTCTGGCAGGGAGTCGCGCGGCCGCGCCACTCCCAAGCTTAATTGCCGCGCGGCCGCGCCGTGTTGCAGAGCTGCCAAGAACAGTTTGTTAACTGTCTGGTCCTAAGTTATTTTCCTTAAGGACCCTAAGGACCGAAATAGAATGGTTTCTATAGAATAAGTATGAAGGTATGATGTTATAACATCGTGGTTATCCTAAGATAGAGTGAAACGAAACCAAGATTAGAAAACGATATACGAATTGTTATTCTATTAAGAGCATATGAAATGTATGACTGATGGATGTAAATCCATGATTATATAACTGTGTAGGAATACATGAAGTGCAGATAGCTTTAAGCAGTTAAGTCGTAGTTGTTAAACTACGAATCAGGCAAGTCTTTCAGTTCCTATTTGATATATGAATTCAATAACTGTTAGTTGAATTATATTATGCTGTGATAATGTGAACTTATATATGAATTGTATATGAGATATAAATGAGATTGAAAGTTGATCTTTGATGATATACTTGTTATGTGAAAAGTAACATGCGTAGTAAATATAAATTGTTTATAAATGCATGAACTGAGTATAATGTTGTATGCTATGTGATGCATGAAAACTGTTAGAATTGCTGAGCTGTCGAGCTCACTCTTGCAAATAATCACTTTTGCAGGTTAAGGACTTACGATAAAGACTTTGTGCTTCTTGATTGATAAAGATAGATAGTATCACAACGAAGAATACTGATTAGATTATTACTCGAACCATGTCTAGGTTCTAGTAGTTGTACTTGATATTTGTTTACGAGGTTTAATGCTTGTCGTACTATAAAGATGTATTAGATAATACATAGAGGATATCGAGTTGAGTTGTAAATACTTATACGATAACTCAGATAAGAAGGAATCATATTTTATAATTGATTCAAGGGTTGTAATTGATTCAAGTTATGAAATCAATAAAAAAAAATTTTATTCAAAGGATATTGAAAAGTTTAAATTATTCCGCATTTTAGTAACATCGAATATGATGTAAAGACGAGATCTTGGATATGAATAGAATTTATATTCTAAATTGTAATAAAGCAAGTTGTATTCTTTTAGTAATAAATAAAAGATATAATAGTTTGGCGTTAGTAGTATCGTGACTGCACCGAATCCGAGGTTTCGAAGGAACGTGGATTTGGGGGCGTCACAGGTTGGTATCAAAGCTGTAGGTTATAAACCTTAGGTAAGTGTACCTTAGACTATAACCTGAGAGAGTGAAAGATAAGATTAAAATATATCTAAATGAAGATTCAAAGAAGAATCCCGAAATATCTAGAGAATGAGAATCAGGAGTTTCCTAACTCCGGTAATGAAAATGTTAAGACGATGTCTATAATATGAATATGACAAGGATAGTGAGAATAAACTCAGATGGAGTTTGGTTGATAATAGGGAAAGAACCCTAAGGTATAGTGATGATCACGACATGATCAGATTGAATTGTAAAATGATAGATAGTCTGTAATGACTAAGTATGTATAGCTTGATGCTATAAGAGAATGTACTATGATATAGTACGAGATGAACTTATGAGGAGTTGTATGTGATGAAACATAGAAAGCTCGTAACGAGCAAGTGATAAAGTAAGATAGATTTAAGTGTTGGACTTCCATTGAGGACTCATGTAACGGCTTAGTTGTACAAACTTTTGTATGGGCAGAAGTTTTGTGCTTGCACTGAGTACGTCACATTGATAATCGTTGGAATGTTAGTGTCGCGGTATCATTATACATATTTTCGAAAAGGTGATTCTTTTCTCATATTTATTTTGATAGATAGAGATTTCTAAGATATAATTAGATAATACTAAGATTAGGTGCGAGTTCTTAAGACTTATGCCTATGACGAGTTCGTGACTCATAATCGTATGATGGGACCCCTCAGCGAATGGACGATTTTGGTCTGACTAGGATAAGTTCCTCAACCCATATGATTGTGGTAAGTTCCTGAACTTCCGTGGTGTGGTAAGTTGGTGAACTGTACTGAGAATAGATATATTATATAAGAGTTTTGGAATAGTGAGCATTGATGATAGTAAGAGATTGAAGTGATGGAGAAATTTGGATTTTTCTAAATCTTCTAGCTACGCTAGATTTTCAAAGTTAATTGACTTCGTGCTAGTGTTTGCACTTCGGTTTTCTTGAGAAAAACATTGAGTCGGGTGGCTGAACCAATGAGTTTTAAAAACAACACCGTTATTCGTATGTCTAAGCTATTTGTTTCGGCTAAGACAAAAATAATTTGAAAATCTTTCAAAATGTATTTTGACCATATGCATCATTTGATATGATGTAGAATGGTAAACGATGGAGTCATCAATGCAATCGAACCTAGTGTAGGTTGTGATCGAAAGATCGTCAGCCCACTATGGTATGATGTAATATGACAAAGTCATAAAATGGCGGAATCCTCAACGTATTATTAAGTTGGTGCGGCATCATGACGTCATAAAACGGTTTTTGGTTTTTCTTTCGAATTATGAAAATTGACTAAATTATTTCGATTGATGTCCGAATTGTTGATGAGAGTCTAAGCTATTTGATTCGGCTAGGCGACTGTTGGAAAGGGATTATAGAATTCAAGTATTCTTGTGTATGTATGCCAAACCAGATTGCTCTGGTGCGGATTTTGACGTTGAAAAGCTGAGGTGAACAACCCTATAAGGGGACATGTTTTCGGGGACAATGGTTCCGAACGTAACGCATATAGTCGTTACAAAACACTACGTTGCGGCCCAACATAGTGGTACAATAGGTTGGCCACCTAGAGTACGTGTGGAGAGTGTTTTTAGTCTTTGTGATTGATAAACACTCTGGTTTGCGGTGTGAAGAATTGTGTTGAAGCATTAGTAAACCTGGAGAAAAGTTCACGGTCTTGTGGCCCCTCAGCATAAATTGGAATCTGAATTATTCAGACTACTTCCCGATTATTGAAAAATCGTGGAAGATTCTTATTCTTCTAAAGGATGAATGTAGTAAGTAGAATGTTCCTTAGAAAGGAGAAAGTGGTAGAATGAGATTGAGAAAGTTATAGTAATAAAACTTCTGAAAAGAGTATGAATAAAATTATTCAAGAGAATATGTAATAATCGGAATAGCACCGAGTAAAGGAAGTTTCGGTGATTCCGAGGACGGAATCCTTATAAGGGGGAGAGGATGTAAGAACCCGAATTTTTAGATATTATTAAATAAGGATTTAATAAATAAAATTCTTAAACCGTGAGATGGGTTCGAATAAGAGTATATATATGAGATATGAGGTATGTGGTATTATATTACATAGGGTAATATGGACTATGTAATATGTGTTTTGTGATTTATAAATATACTATTAATGTATATTTGTTACTTAGCATAGAGACGATTCAGTTGAGATAAAGGAAGTGGATAAATTCCTATCGATATTAAATAATTTATAGAATTATTTTATCATAGTAAGTTGGTGACATTAAATATCCTTAATGTATAATCACCATATTCTTGAGTATGTGTATTAATAACTAGTATGTTTATAATATAGGTTATTAATAGCACTTAAGCTATCCGTGAATAGGTTTGGATAGTGAAGCATGAGTTAGTTAAGGAATTAACTAATAAGAATAAATATTAGTTAATTTAAGTTGGGAGTTATATTATGAAATAATATAATGAGAGTATTGAACCTTAATTAACTATGATGATATAGTACAGTGTTTAATTTACTTAAGTAAATGAGTGAATTAATATGTGTGTTGAATATATAATTATAGTTGATACTTTTATATTACTTAGAATAGTAATATGTGAGAAAGTCTAATGTGCGAATAACGTTAAATATATATATATATATATATATATACGTTATTAAATGGGAGATGGAAATCATTATATCTTTAAATAAATATTTGAAGAAATTGTTTTGGGAACAATTTATAGAAAAGAAAGAGAAATGGTTATTATATATTTTAATAAAGGATATTAAAATAATTTTTAATATTGAATTATTTTAATAAAATGAGAAAATGTTATTTTTGAATAGTAACATTACCTTATATATTTTGTAATAAGTGTGATTAATTAATATGGTAAATACATTAAAACATATTTGCTATATATAAATAAATTGATGGAAATAAATTATTATAATAGAAAATAAACTTATTACCTATTTTCTATATATAATGCATGTACATGTGCCATACATGTAATTATTTTAGTAGATATTATATTAAGAATAATATCTTGAGACAATAAGTAAATTATTTTCTAACAATGAATATCTTTATTTGGAGAAAACATAATATTTTATGTTATGGCAAAATACATAATTCCTAATGTATTTTCAAGAAAGTTTATTAATGAAAGAAAACAAAGTTATTTCAATATATTAAATAACTTAAGTTATTATTTTATCGTAGATTTTATAATAATTAATAGAGTAAATATTAATTATTCTAGTGTAAAGGTTATACATATAATTGTTCAAGGTAGCTAAATAATTTAGCATTAAAGTGCATGTGTCACACAAACCTTATATTAAAAGAATATTAAAGTGTGATGGGAGTGATAATAAGCTTAAGGTAAGCTTGTGAGATATGCCTAGTGTGGCAAAGTGGTGGAATAAACATTCATTAAATAAATTAATGAATGAATAATTAATGGAATTAATTATTATTATTATGTGAATAAATTCCTATGTGCAATGATGTGGAATTATAAGTTATATAGTAGCTACATCTATATAATATGGAATGAAGTGTGACACTTCAAGAAAACTATATAATATAGGAAACTATATGATTAAGTGTAATAATAAAGTTACAATAATGGGGTGTGACACTACTCAATTAAAATATATTCGGTATTGTCAAATGTACATGGATTATATGATTGGGTGTATGTGTGACCCTATCATATCATATGGTAATAACATTAAGTTATTAGATATAAGCTTGCAAGTTAGTCCATGTGAGAGCAATAATGGTCAATTAAGTGGTTAGGGTACATGAATAGTGGTAGTTGGTGGGAGTTAGCCACCAACTTCCCTTTTGCCCTTTGGGTAATAACCATAGGAGAATAATAGCTTGATAATGAATAGATGCAATACATTGGTGTGTAGAGCTTGTTAATTCAATTACTACATTGTTGCTAAGAAAGCATATAATAAGAAATGTAATTACACCATGAGCATGTTATAAGGTGTAATGATGAGGAAGGACCATGAATAGTAGTAGTTGGTGGAGTTAGCCACCAACTCCTCTTTGACCATTGGGTATTACCCATAGGAGGGTAATAGATTGATTATAATAGAGAACATGTAAATTAGTAATGTAATGGTATTACTTTATGAACATATTATAAGATGTAACATTGAGTATAATATTATCTTAGGAGATTATATTATTATAAACTTGTGGACTATTAAGTACTAAGTTCACATAATTATGCCTTGTGTGGCATAAATAATGAAGTTAAATCAAGGGGATTTAATGGGAAGTATTAGAAGAAAATGTATGGTTGATATTAATTATCATTATAATATTTGAGTATATTTGTGATAATAATTTTATGAAAAATGGTGGGATGATAGTACCCAACCATATTATATTTAGTCCAATTAGAATATTAGCTTAACCTATGTACATGAGGTACATGATTATATGTAGTAGTGTATATTTAAAATATGAGTATACAATAAAATAATATATCATGGATATATTATAAATAATTATTAAATTAATAAAATTTAATAATAAAGGAAACAATGTAATGTGATAATACCCGATAGAATTATATCCGGTAAGATGAGATATATATGGATGATATATGATACATTGTAATTAGAGATTTTGTGACACCCCCAAATCCGGGTACTTCAATTTCCACGGGACTTGGTGTTCACTGTACAAATATCATCTATCTATCTACCCATAGTAAATGCAAACCATGAAATAAATAGAAATAATCCTCCCCTTATGGGATTACAACATCTGAAAAGAAATACATCAATCCCAGGTCGTACTTAACCTTAAATATCAAATGCGGAAATATAAATAATTAAATAAGTTTTACACAACTTTAACATAAGTCTGAAACATAAACACATAAAATAAACAACAAGTCTTCATCACTTGTTGACTTTGCCCTTGCCTTTGCTAGTAGAAGGCTCGTCAGACCTTTCGTTCTTAACTGCAATGTTATTATTACGCAAGAGTGAGCACGGTTGCCCACAAGTATAATAATATGACAACAATATAATAACATGCGAGTGAATCAAGGACATCTGAATAAAGAAACTCAACTTTTGACTCGAGGATAAATAACAGGAATCAAAATATCATCTGAGGGTCATAAGACCTTGAACTATGTCCTAGGTTGTAAAGTGTTTATACTTAAAACCTTTAACAGTCATAAGACTATGGACTCTACTTCTCGTACTTAGGGGGATCAGCCCTTAGTACCATATTGTGCACAATATCTCAACGCTAAAGCGTAAATAATCCCCTTTTACAGGGTTGTTCATCTCAGTTTTGACATCAGAGTCCGCACCAAAGGAAGTTTGGTTTGGATAAGCTCAATAAGTATTTTGGAATTTAGAACGTTCATCAACTATGGACTAGTCGAATCAATAAGGGTTCACTAGTCCTATAAGGTTCAACAATAACATCGATATTCAACTTGAATAATAAATCTCAAGAGTATACAATCGAATAAGTATTGTATCACTGAATCATGCTTTTAAAAGAGTTACAATATGTAATATGAATTTCGAACTTGAACAATTAAAAACACGAGCTTACTCGATATAGAAACACAAGTCTAAGGCTTAATAAATGAATAAATTAGAATTTAGGGAACTTGCTAAATCAATAAGTTAGGGATAGGATACTTGCCTCTTGCACAAGCTACAATTATAATTCACGTTCTTTATTAAACCCTACACATCAATACGTTCACAATACAATTAATCAATAACTCGATATACGTATCGAATCACACACATCGGTCTTGAGCACGTTATTGGACTATACAATTAACGATTCAAGTCATGTAATTAACTTATTAATTACTCACGTAATATAAGTTATTAACCTCTTATTATATGTCTAATCATGTCTTTATGTTCATTACATTAGGTTTTAAACCACCTCTTAGAACACACGAACACTTAGCAAAATAAAAATTTCAAATTTCTGCAAGGGGCGCGGCCGCGCGCCAGTTACCCTTGGGACCAGCGCGGTCGCGCGGCAACGCAGACCCAGATTTCCAGTTCGCGAATGACACACAGAGCAACCCAAATAAATCCAAATTAAACTAACGTAATGAATTTAAGGCTACCCATAAGATATAGAATTTACAGAAACATCATACCATGTTCTAAGCATGCTTTTAACACTTTAAATCACGGAATTACACAAATCACAACATTTAATTTCACTATTTTCAACATTTTATAAAGTTTTGAAAGAAAACAAGAATTCAACGTTACGGATTCGTTATAACACCGAATCCATTCGTTTAACTTCTATTTTGTTCGTTTAAATGTACACAATCACATTCAAGTGTTAATTTAAGTTAAATAAACGCATAAGGTGTGTAAATTTTGTACGTAAGGGCCATATGGGCCATATGTACAATTTTTACACTCTGTAACTTTTGAAAAATCAAATTAAGCATAACTACATGGATTTAATCGCACTAAATCATGCATACATGATATACAACATGTTATGATCATACAATAACACATATAAAATCATATCATACATTAATTATCAAATTAGTTATTCACAGAGAATCTAACATACGTTAATGGAAAACTTTAAGAACTTGAATTTAAAAACTTAGGAGAAGGAATTACCCTTGCTAGTTTGTGAAGATGATTCAAGGATGATGATATAAACTTTTCAAATTCTTCTTCTTCAATCTTTTCTCTCAAAATTCTCTCTGATTCTTTAAGTTTTATTTCCTCTGATATGAATATATAAATTGATATAGTATATATGTATATAAGTATAATACGTATAATATATAATGGGTGAGTGGTTGTCAGTTGGTCCCTTAGTGGGTTAACTGACCAACTCCCCTTAAGGCCTTGTTTGGCTAGCTTAAGGAATCCCTTCTCATTTATTTTAATTAATTTATTATAATATAGTTAATTAATGTCACACCCAATTAAATCAAATAATGCTATTTAAATCAATTAAATAAAATAGCATAAATCTACATTAAATCACATAGTCACATAATTAAAATTCTTATTTATTAATTATGTCTAATCATAAATCTCTAATTAATTAATAAATTAATTAGAATAACATTATGCTTATTAATTAATATATTAATCAAATAAGCTCAATTAAATACATACTTTGAATATAAAAATTCACCACATTAATTTAACTAATGTGACACATATAATTAAATTAATCTACCACAAATTCATCAATTAATTATTTAACTCAATAATTAAATCATCAAAAAAATATTTATTTAATTCAATAAATATTCAAAATAAATTACAAAAATCTTGTTTGTCACAGATTTTATTTACAATTCATTCATAACCTAAGCTATATGTATGAATGTGTATATATGTATATATTATATAACCTAAGTGTATATATTATATATAGAGGTGTGTAACCAAGTGTGGAATTACATTTGCTAATTGTTATTGCTGAGTTAGATTATTTGTCTCACAATGAGTGCCCAACTTCTCTTTCACGTGAATGGCTAAGGCTAGCCTATCTCCTTCATCTCTCAACTTCCTAGCTAGCAATGAATGTGATGATTGTGAGGGGTGTGGGATTGATGATGGATTTCACCAACTCCTTACTAACCTCTTGTTAACCTCCATGTCTTTGATCAACCCATTGGTTTGATTCAATGTGCAAGAACCAAATTTGGTCCATAAATTCTCTATAAATTGAAGCTTCATATTCACAAATTGAAGTTGCTAAATAATTGCTAAGTTGATATAGAGAATATGGTGATGAGAGTTATGTGAGAAAACTGATTTGGGAAGCAAGCTTAGTAATTCAAAGCTCCAAGAGGTATAACTCTTACTTTAAATTCTTAGTTGTGAGTTTATAAATTCATAAGAGATTTAATGAATTAGTGGAGAATTGATATGTAAGATGATGTTAACATGTTAAGTAGAGTCTAAATATATGTTATAAATACAATATGATGGCTTTCAAGCTTGTTACATGAAGTAAGAAAAGGATTAGCTGAAGCTCTGTTTTAGCAGTAAAGTTTCTGGTCTGGAAACGGGGACGCGCTGCCGTGCGTCTCCTTAGTACAAATGGGGCGCGGCCGCGCCCTCTGCAGAAACTTTTGGTGATTTTGTGTTTTCTGGTTGGTTAAGCATACTAGTTAGACTCTAATAATTTCAGAAAGGGGTCTGACATGTGTACTAAGGTTGTCATGCACATAGTGAGTTGTATTAGTTGGTTTAACATAATTTCCTAAAAGAAAACGTAAAGTTTTGAAAATGAGACTTGACGAATTTTGTGTTCTTTGAGTCAGACTTTTGAGACATGTGTAAGTGTCTTGGTTATGTGTATCAATGGGTATGAAGGTAGTTGTTGATTAATTACCTTGGCTAATAGTAAACAATTATACCTTGTTGTAGTGGAGTTTTTAATGAAAACTTAAGGTTTTATAAATGAATTTTGGCGTATATAAGTCATGTTTATATTCTGACTTTTTAAGCATGATTATATGGTTTAGATATGCATGATATGTGAGTTGAAGGTATTGAGCATACAATAGAACACATTGTTTAAATTAAAAATGATTTCAAAAGACAAACTTAGAGTTTTTGGACATATATATAGGATGTCCACGTTCTGATCATTTAAGCATGTAAAAGTGGCTTATGTATGTGTTCTAATACGTGAGAGTCATGACTACAAGGTACTTTGCATATACTTAGTTACCTTTGTTGACTTAAAGCGATTTTTATGAAATGTTTAGAATGTGTAAGATGATAACATCAAACACGGAGTGAGTTACATTATGATCATACGAGCATGTATATTAGGATTCATTATGCCTATAGACATGTTGACATAAGCATCATGCGATGAAACATGGATTTCACCTATGCACGCATATTCGAGAAAATGAATTTCAAAAGCATAGACTATGTGATTAAGTATACATGTGTAGTATAAACACGAGCATGCCTACTTAATGTGTGTGTATAATATATATCAGAATGCATGATATGTTAGGACCAAACTAAGTTTATGAAATCTAAGTTCTGGTTCTGGCAGGGAGTCGCGCGGCCGCGCCACTCCCAAGCTTAATTGCCGCGCGGCCGCGCCGTGTTGCAGAGCTGCCAAGAACAGTTTGTTAACTGTCTGGTCCTAAGTTATTTTCCTTAAGGACCCTAAGGACCGAAATAGAATGGTTTCTATAGAATAAGTATGAAGGTATGATGTTGTAACATCGTGGTTATCCTAAGATAGAGTGAAACGAAACCAAGATTAGAAAACGATATACGAATTGTTATTCTATTAAGAGCATATGAAATGTATGACTGATGGATGTAAATCCATGATTATATAACTGTGTAGGAATACACGAAGTGCAGATAGCTTTAAGCAGTTAAGTCGTAATTGTTAAACTACGAATCAGGCAAGTCTTTCAGTTCCTATTTGATATATGAATTCAATAACTGTTAGTTGAATTATATTATGCTGTGATAATGTGAACTTATATATGAATTGTATATGAGATATAAATGAGATTGAAAGTTGATCTTTGATGATATACTTGTTATGTGAAAAGTAACATGCGTAGTAAATATAAATTGTTTATAAATGCATGAACTGAGTATAATGTTGTATGCTATGTGATGAATGAAAACTGTTAGAATTGCTGAGCTGTCGAGCTCACTCTTGCAAATAATCACTTTTGCAGGTTAAGGACTTACGATAAAGACTTTGTGCTTCTTGATTGATAAAGATAGATAGTATCACAACGAAGAATACTGATTAGATTATTACTCGAACCATGTCTAGGTTCTAGTAGTTGTACTTGATATTTGTTTACGAGGTTTAATGCTTGTCGTACTATAAAGATGTATTAGATAATACATAGAGGATATCGAGTTGAGTTGTAAATACTTATACGATAACTCAGATAAGAAGGAATCATATTTTATAATTGATTCAAGGGTTGTAATTGATTCAAGTTATGAAATCAATAAAAAAGATTTTTATTCAAAGGATATTGAAAAGTTTAAATTATTCCGCATTTTAGTAACATCGAATATGATGTAAAGACGAGATCTTGGATATGAATAGAATTTATATTCTAAATTGTAATAAAGCAAGTTGTATTCTTTTAGTAATAAATAAAAGATATAATAGTTTGGCGTTAGTAGTATCGTGACTGCACCGAATCCGAGGTTTCGAAGGAACGTGGATTTGAGGGCGTCACAGAAATAAATTGAGATGGCTAGTGGGCTGAGAAATGAATTGAAATGACTTTAAGTTTAAGGTTTTATTCAATTATTCGGTTAGACCGAATAACTCAAAAGTGAAACTCATATTAACTAATCGTACACCGTAAATAATTTTGGATATAACCGAATTGTTAAAAATAACTAAATTATCAAAAAAATTCGGTTAAATTATTTCAGTTCGATTCAATAATTCAATTATACCCACTTTTTGCTCAATCCTACTTATCAATCCATCCATTATTCTTTTGCTCAACCCACTTGTTTAGTCTTTTTTTATAGGAGTTGATCATACCTGCTAAGGGGTAAATCATTATTTATCTAAACCTTTCCACGTGTAAATGTGAAACCCGTAATCAACTTGTCAAATATTCAAACTACCTAATTGGCCATGTACCCAAGGCTTTCATGGTAGTGACCATTTTAGGGTACCTACAGTTTGTTAGTCACCTAATTATAAAGCCATTCGTCAGGTAAATCACCCGCCAAATCTTAGTCAGAAACAACAAAAGACTTCTTCTGAATTTGGCAATAACAATAAAGCCCATGCATACTATAGTTAAACAATACACAAATAAGTAATTTAACCTGAGAACATTCAGTTTCCACTAATTTTCTAGGTAAACTAGTTTTGCATAGCATGATAATTCAATACTAGAATCATTCATTCCAGGAACAGTAGATTAAGGATATCTCTGCTAAGAAGGGAAACTGTAAATCTGAAAGAAAAAAAAAAGGACAAAACGAAAGCGAGGAATAAAAAATATATATGGTAAAGAGGGCAGGAAAAATAGTATTCACTTCTGGCTTTTTTGCCTCTGCAAAATTACACTTTTATGTATAAATTCATGGTAAAACTGTCGAGACCGTTTCCTTCTCCCTCTCCTTGCCCTCATACTTGCCAATCAAAGAGAAAAATATGGTATCATTTCCCTTGATATATCAATTTGTCCTTCCATTTACTTATATCCCCCATACCAAACACCCCTAAAAAGTAAGAAAAAAATACAACTTAAGTAAATTTAACCAACTAATAAACGATTAAACTAATCCATCTAAGATTGTTGCTTCGTATACCTAAAAAAAATTGGAAATCAGAAAAAGGTAAATATTACATCAGATGAGAAGCTACAATAAACAGGGAAGCTGCCAAGTGCCTCACGGTTTATGCTATACCTGTTGTAAAAACAACAGTTAGTCGATCTTTTAGCTGAGTAAAATATAATGACAATTAAAATCAACAAAACATACCTGTTAGTTGTGGTTACCCCCATAAAGTGCACAATTTGCAACAGTCTATTGACATTCACTTGAAGAGATCAGACAGTGGAAGCCGGCCGCCTTTTTCCTTGGACATATTTGATTTATGTTTCCCAATCTGCTCTCTGGACACATTGCTTGGATGCAAGTGACAATTCTCTACTGGCTTCTGCTCTTTAGTAACCTCGTTCTGTGATGCAAGACATCTTACCTTTTCTATTTCATCTAAATGCACAGCCATCCCCTTATTCTCCTTAATTTCAACAACCTTCTGTTTTTTGGACTTCCAAACTTGTTGCTGTTCTCTCTTTTCCCTCTTCAACATTTCTTTGTTTTTTGTCGATGGTGATCGACACACACTCAACTTTTCCTTGTTCTGTGATGCAAGACATCTTACCTTTTCTATTTCATCTAAATGCACAGCCATCCCCTTATTCTCCTTAATTTCAACAACCTTCTGTTTTTTGGACTTCCAAACTTGTTGCTGATCTCTCTTTTCCCTCTTCAACATATCTTTGTTGTTTGTCGATGGTGATCGACACACGGACAACTTTTCCTCGTTCTTAGCTATATAATCTTGTGAAATACCAACATTTTCTTTACTAATCATTTTGTGATGGTTTTTAGCAGCTTTTTGGCATTCTTTCTTCTTAACCAAGCCTCTCTGTCTCCGAGCAATCTTCTCAGACTGTTCTTCGACATTTGCCAAATGTTTCTTAGTTATTTTGTGCTCCGAAAGATTGCTGTGCTTTACAATCAACTGTTGCTGCTTGGACATTTTTGGTTGTAGTCCAGAATTAGATGATGACATGGTTTGTTTTTTAACATCCCAGCCCATTGTATCCATTATAATTTTTCCAATAACAAACCTCGTCTCCTGCACATTTCTTTTTCGAAGCAAATTATAGTTTATCTCGAAACTAGCCCTTCCCTTTGTATTAGATTTAATAAAATCTGCAGTCCCCTTGAAAATATAGACAATGTTGCTCTTTGTAATATTGGGTATAAATACCTGGAAAACCACAAGTTTAGAGATTATATAAAAGTACACGAATAGTCATTGCACAATAACTACAAGAGCAGAAGTGAATACCCCAAATTCTCCTAACATATCATGAAAATAACTCTCTAACGGTCAAACTTCAGAAGGTGGCGAATATAAATAGAGCAAATAGGTAACATCTGTGATCAGCCATAAAAGCCAAGTCAAAGGATAATCCAGGAAGGGGTCAAGTCAAAGGAAAATCCGTTCTTTCTAAAATATATTATTCAACTAATAATACGTAAATAATTATTAATGAAAAAAATTAAAATTATACAGTAATAATTCATCTATTCATATAATTAAAAGAATTAAATATTCATTTTCAAAATTGATTATTCATTTATGTAACAATAAAATCTTATTAAAACTCAAATAGGTATACTTGTATATTTTAATAAAAATAAAATAATTTCATAATTAGATATTATTGACAGTAAGAATATGAATTGTAATAAAACACTAACTAAATAAAAAAAAATATGGTAATAGGAAATGATGGTAAGAAGATAATTATGTTAATAAGCTATGAAGCACGGATACTCTATTTTGGGCTCCATATCGCGTACTGTACGCGTATCGGATACGGATACGTTCTAATACGCTCTGGATACGTATCGGATACGGATTTATAGTATTCGTAATTTAAATTTAATTTTTATTAATCGAATACGTTTTGGATACGCTCCGATACGTTACAGATACGCTCCGATACATTACAAACACGTTTTTTTAGTGTTATTTTTTACTGTGTTGTAAAAAATAGACCCATTTTGCTCTTATTGATGGTTGGTAGTTGGCACTTGGCACTTGGGCAATATTTTGGATGGATAAGGCCAATTTTTTGACTTTTGATGATGTTAATTGCTCTTTTGTTTTTGAAATGGTGAACTTGTGAAATGAAATTTTAGGAATTAAATATATAATATTTTTATTTTTATATTTTTATATTCAACGTATCCCACAACGTATCGTATCCGAGTTTTTGGAAAAAATCACGTATCCGCGTATCCGTATCGTATCGTATCCGTATCTCGTATCCGTGCTTCATAGTTAATAAGAATATAAATGGAAAGATTTTGTTATATGTATATATATATATATATATATGTATATACACGAAAGTACATGAACATAACAACACATATCCAGCCAATTAATCTTTGGTTTTATAGCACTAAAACAGACTTCATTAATCCGAATAAAGTTGAAAGTTTCAAATTTGATGTACCTACCAAACCAGAGCAAGGGAAACCTGGAAAGCTGGCCATTCTTTCATGCAGACTGTCTGTTCTAGTTAAAACATTTGCAGAATCTTGTATTAGCAACAGTAACTGAGTAACTCTTTCAGCAAGTTCATCATCTGATATTAAGTCATTGGCCTCTAAAATTTCAGGTTCATAACGAATTGTGGTTTGAGCATGTTGTCTTGCAAAATGAGCAGCGTCCTTCCACTTTCCATAATAAAGAAGAGAAGCTAAAGTCAAAATTACAAGGGGATGCTGAGGCTTTTCCACTAATGCCAGATGAAATGCCAAAAGGCCAACCCTGTTTAAAAACATTGATATGTGTGTTGTCCATCAATCAACTTGATCAAAAACATAGCAAAAGAACATGATCTCCAGAAAAGTACAAAAAACAGAGATCTTTTGAATGGAGCTACAAGCCAGAGAATGTTCTGTTAGAGTTTATGCCATACAGGCCAATTCTTTGATGTAATTGCTTAACATTTTTGATATTATATTTGATTGAATAAATGAATTATTTTATTATGGTTTTATTTATTGCATTATATAAATGTTAACATAATAAAAGTCCTTAGAATAGTGATACAAATTATATGGCTTCAAGTATGTGACTTGAACATGAGATCATATAATTACAATTAGTATCATTACTCTTAAATGTCCCTAGTCGAGTGTAATTGTTAATAGGACAACAATGATACATTGAGACTAGTATGTGGATTGACTGATGGCCAAATCTCATTGATCATAAATATATGAGATATTGAGTCAATGCATAGATACATGTTAGAAAACAATGTACTGGACAGACCCACTATGAGAATTCTACGTAGAGCATTATGCAAAGTGTCATAAGCAATTCTCATAGTGATAATGATCCTCCGACCTGAAATCACTATATTACTACACAGGAATTTATGTACTTTGATATCATCAAAAGTCACCTTTAATAGGGTGAACAATAAAGGTGATTATTGGGTACATCATGAATCGTGTGAGGAATATGAGTGATCTAGATGGAATTTAACCCTCCTATATATTAGGGGTGATATCCATAGGCCTCTTGATTGAGTAGGACTATGAAATACATGGTCATGCTCAAATAGTGATTTGTTTCATATAGTTTACTCATCGATCAAGAAAACTCAGATTAAATTATGAAGAGGACGACACATTCCATGCCTCGAGTTTAATCTAGGATGTCAAGGTTAAAAGGATTAAATTACATTGAAACATTGGTCACGAAAAAATTGTATCGAATCACCGATCTTATTATTATTTGGGTAGCAGTGATGCATTACTAGATGCCGCTCACTGTTTATAATTTTATAATATGATTTTAAAATTATTGCCAACATAATAATAACCTATAGGGTCACACACTTAGAACGTAATTAAAAGGGAATTAATTTAAATTATAAAGATTTAAATATATCAATATGATTGATAGTATTTAAATTACGAATTTAAATTAATAGGATAATTTGTATATATATGTATATTAATTAAGTAAGACTTAATTAAGATATAATCTATATATAAATTCGGATTTTATTTTTTAATTGGATTAGGTTTTGGTTAATTCCTTTAACTGCTATATATATAATATATCAGCCGTTTTTAAGGTATTCATTATAAATTCAAACCCTAGCCGCTCTTAGAGAGAGACTAGAGAGAAAAACTTCGAAAGTCCAGATCCTTGGCGGCTAGTACCGCAGCTTTCCTTGCTGCAGATCGTGTGACGATTCGCGGGACGTTCGTGGATACCGTAGAGACGCAGTTCCTTTGGATTGCGTTGAAGATTCAAAGTTGTTCCAGAATCTCCATCGTCTCCATTCAGGCTTGAATAATAGGTAAAACAAATCTAAATCTCTGAATTAATATGTTTTCGTATGGATCCTGTTTTAGGATTTCGGAAAATTTTTAATTTCCACTGTATTTATGTGCCGAAATCCCTACATGTTCCAGTCTACATTCACTGAAGTGAGGGTCATGAACAATCACTCAGTATGATAAATAGCAAATTTGTACCGTGCAACATATTGGTTCAATAAAAAAATTTATTTAGCAGATACTCTTATAAATCAAAATGTTGTTTACTCAATTGTAGTGATTGATGTAGCAGTACATACAATGGAGAGGATGTAATTCAAGAATAAACAGATTCTGCAATATTTATACATACATACTTATATATATATATATATATATATATATATATATTCTTCTTTTATTGTCTAGATGATGTAACTTTAATTCCAAAACTAAGAAATTGCCAAATTTCTGAAATAGTAAGACTGTCCACATCAAAATAGACACAATCTAGCTTCACTTGGGGCTATCTAAAACCAGAGAAAATTAAAAGAACATTGCTGTAAGGCTAAAAGAAGGTGCTAACAAAAAGATGAAGAAATCTCTTTGGTGCAAGTAAAGATCATGTCACAAAACAGAAAAAAGAAGGAAGATAGAATACTAAAGCCTCATGAGGTATCATAAAATTTAAAACATAGAGGAAGCTCTTGGCTAAACAGTCAGCAAATTGCTTCCTATTGAAATTCAAAGAAACAAATCATGCATGCATAGACAGCCTCTATAACTCAAAGCAATTATTACCATCTTGAACAAAATTTTCATTCTAAAGTGGTAGGAACTGCAAAGCTAGGCAGATTCTTCTAGAATAAACAATGTAACGAAAATAATCAATCTTCAGTTAAACTAAAAAATCTCAACTCACCACAAAGCGGAAGCAGAAGGTCGATCACAAGAAACCAAACGGTCTAAATTGAAAAATAATTTCTGAAAATAACAACAGTCAATAAATTAGAAAAGATCAAAACGAGAATACTCATAAAAGGGGTTAACTAGTGGAAGATATAACCCCATTAAAAAAATATAAACTGATATGTACTGTAAATATTCATCCAGGTTAAAATTGGAACAAACAAGAGTTAGTTAAGACCACATGTACTTTTGCAAAATATATTTATCTGAAAAACAGAGTTTACCATCAACATCATGGCACTTTGACCAGATTTACTGGCATGACGAGTAAGATATGCCGCCTGTATCGAAGAAGTGATAACATAAGCTAGTCTTACAATTAACGAGGTGTATCTTAAAGCAGTGAACTGGGAATGAAAAATTGACTTACATGAAATGGTAAAAGAATTTCAAGCAGCCCAATTCTCTGAAGCAAATAGAGAGAAGGCTCAGCAGCACCATATGACAACATGTAGTTCAACTCCATCATTATCCTAGACTGAAAATATTGGTTGGTAATTGTGTAAAAGAGTTTATTAGAATATAAAATTAATTGAGAAAGCAGCTAGCAGGTTCCTGTCCATGGGTCCCATTAAATGATAACAAACAAAAAAAATCTGAAAGCTAGAAAGACTGATATTGTACAACGAAAGGCCCAAATGCTGAACAACGTTATGTGATTAAATTGGTGGCATAAAAGTGTTGTTAAAACATTTTCCTAAAGTACCTTGGATATTTTCATCACTGATAAAGAGAGTTCACGCATTGCAGTTTCAGTTTCCTTTGACAATGACAAACCAAGACGAGCAGCAACTCTCACACCCCGTAAGATTCTAGCTGAATGAAAAGAAAATAGTTTCATCAAATATAATATTCACCTCAAAAACCATAGTGCTAAACAAACATTGACATGAAATTAGTTAAGCTTACCACTATCCTCTGTGAATGACAAATGAGCAGGCATCAGAGTTCGTAGCTGAATGCATATTAAAAAAAAAACTATATCGAAGTTCGAGGGACAAAAAAAAGAAATTGAATAGAATGCACAGCAAAAGGTATTTAAGGGTCACCTTTAAGGACCTTAAATCCACCAATCCATTAGCATAATCATAGATTTTATTCGCAAAAGGGTTGAAGAATAAGCTGATTCAACAATTTCATAAACACAATACCAATGTGTCAGGCAGCAATAAAAAGAAAACGATAAAAGAATATTTTATTAGAAAGGCGAGAAACAAAGTTGGAGGATAAGAAGTCCTCCAGCAAGATAGAAGAGGAGAAAATAAAGTACAATGTCCTATTGGGCAGCCCCCTGACCCTATGAAAATCAAAAACAGATTTTCCCTTAAAGGCCCAAAAGCTGAAGCCCAAAGCAAGCCAATAAAAGGCTCCTTGTCCCATAATAAGGGAAGGGAGAGAAAGCTATCGCTAAAGATTCTAGAATTCCTCCGTCCAAAATAAGCTAAATGAACTCAGTAAGTTCAGATTAGAAAATTAAGCTAGTATTTTTTCACTGCATGTTGGCAAAAACATCAGAAGACCCAAAAAACAACTCCTACAGAGGAATACAGAACCACACACAGGACACACACCACAAAGACACATGCACAAACCTGTTAATTGTGAAGTCTCGACGCATACAGTCCCTCCAAAGGACAAGGTCTATTTTATCACAGCTCCTCGACATTTGAGAATCGAGAACTTCTTCCCTCTCAACCGTGTGTGGTGCTACAGTTTGAAAACTGGATACCTGGTATAAAAATAACAAACATGGTATATTAACTAAACCAAGATACCACTTTGCCAAAAAAAACATTAGATTATTCACAAAGTATGCCGACTCTAGAAGTAAATGCACAACCAACCTCAATAACAGAGCCTTTAATGGGTATTATACATATGGGAAATCGTTGTCCAACAATTTCAGAATGATTAAACTGCTTTTGGACCTATCACAATATAGCCAATAATCACCCCCAAAAAGCTTGAATTCACACCATAAACTCACATATCACCACTCGCATGAGTTCCAAAATAAAAAAGACAAACAAATAACCTGTGTAAGTGCAGCCGAGGTAATCACGTCAAAATCTTTTGGTGTTCTGTTTAGGATTAAATCCCTCACACATCCACCAACCAAGTAAGCTTCAAACCCTGCATAATAGAGATTTATTTAACAGTGCCACTTTCAAAGGGAGGAATACTTAAAAGAATTCTGCACAAGATTAATATTAAAAATTCACACAAATAGACTGCTATGTATCACTAGAATATAAAAAATACTCTTTAGTGAAGTATGTCAGCGAATTGGGGCAAATTTTCATGCAAGGTTTTCATTCCTTTATCCTATAGCCTATGTCACTACTTAAAGCATTGTTTTATAAATCCCAAATTAAAAATAGCTACCTGGTGCCAACTGCCAAGCCAAAGCTATAGCTGTGAAGGTAACAAGGACAGTGGTGGGTTGTGGTAGTCTACCGTGGTTCTAAAGGGTTGAAGATTTTGACTTGATGCAACAATTAGTCCTAGATTTTGATGACTAGGTCAAATTCATATTAAATAAGCATGGAATTCATATACTTGGCTTGTTTTTTTTCCAAAATACTAAGGCTATGTCTAGAACTTGGAAAAGGAAAGGAGAAAGAAAGGAAACGAAAAAACAACAAACAAAAGTAAGAATTTACTAAAACTTTGTTATAGCATTGTACATTTGTACTTAATTACGGGTTACAAAGAGGTTATACTTACATATAAAATTGTTAAGGGGTTATATATAGCATATATTAGACTTTAAATTTTGGAGATAAAAGAAGAATATTGTTAGGAAGAAGAAATAAAACATCAAAGGTGGGCAAGCAGTTTACCACAAGAAACAAAAGAAGTGGAAAATGCATGCCCTTGATGAATGACAACCCCCAATCCCTATTGGACATCCGAAATAGCTACTCCTCGAGGGCTGAGAAACTCCTATCCCCAAAGTCCAAAGAGACCAAAGAAGACATCAGACAGAGATGTATTTGAGAAGAACCTTGCATTTAGGGATGCACAAAAGTCCCGCAGCCTGGTCTTGGTCCGGCTTGGGTCCGGCCTAGTCAAAGCCCGACCTGGTACGGCCTGAACCAGTCAGACCCAGTCTGGAAGGCTTGAAAAGACCGCTCTTTTAAGACAGAAATCTGGTTTGGTCTGGCCTGCAAAAAAGCCTGGTTTGGCCTTAGGCCTGGTCTGGCCTGGCCTGACCTAATTTTTTATCCAATTCAATTATTTATAATTTTTGAAGTTTAAAGTTATAATTATTCATCAATAAAGTATAAATTTTTACTTACTCATTATTATAATTTATAAATTTTAATACATTAGTTTTAATTAATACATCAATAAAGTTTAAAATTTTAATTATTCATTCTTAATTTCTTGTAAATATATTTAATTAATATACATCTTCAATGAATAGAACTGGTTAGTATATTTAATATTAATAATAAGTTGGTTACTTAGTTGATTAAATATTAATAATAAGTTAGTTTATTGTAAATACTAAATTACTAATATTTAACATTAAAATTTTATTAATATTCCTTGCTACTTTTAATGTTAAATATTAACATTAATTAATACATCAATAAACTAAATTTTAATATTAAATATTAATAATAAGTTAGTTTCTTGTAAATACTCAAATTCTTCATTAATTTGGATATGCCAAATTCTTAGGGGGATTTATGATTTTGGTTATTTTTACGGTATTCTGTTGTAGCAATTTAAAGAATAATTCCATGATGCAATTAGAAAACTATTGAAACTGAGAATAGGTCATATTCATTTTCTCTCTATTACATAGGTTTATATATATACACAAGTATCCTAATTACAGTTATGGTAATCCCTAAATTACAGTAATGTATACACACTGATTATGAAAATTACAATCATGGCATATCTTCTAACACTCCCCCTCAAGTTGGAGTATAGATGTCTTGCATACCCAACTTGAAATATAATGGATCAAACATTTTACTACTAAGAGCATTAGTCAAAATATCAGCAAGCTGATGTTCTGTTTTGACGAAAGGTAAGCAAATAAAACCACTAGTTAACTTTTCTTTGATTAAGTGTCAGTCGATCTCATTTTGCTCCGTTCTATCGTGAAGTACTGGGTTGTTTGCAATATTAATAGCTGCCTTATTAGTACAAAATAACTGCATAGGCCTTTTAGTTATAACACTCAAATCTTCTAGCAAGGTTCGAAGTCACATTAGTTCACATATACCCAAGGCAATAGTTCGATATTCGGCCTCAACACTGGATCTTGCCACCACGGACTGTTTCTTACTGCGCCAAGTAACAAGATTACCTCTAACAAATGAACAATAACCGGATGTAGAACGGTGATCCTCTATAGAGCCAGCCCAATCTAAGCCTGAAAAAGCTTCAACTCTCTTATGACCATGTGGTGCAAACAATTAAACCTTTTCCACGAGCAGACTTGAGATACCTCAGACTTCTGTAAACAGTTTCCATGTGACAATGTCGAGGATCATGCATATACTGACTCATTATTCCCACAGTATAAGATATATCAGGTCTAATATGAGAAAGGTATATCTATCGTCCCACCAAATGTTGATATCTTTCTCTATCAACCATAGGTCCTGTGCCACCTACTAGATGATGGTTAACTTCAATAGGAGAATCAGTAGTCTTACATCCCAACATGCCAATTTCTGTTAAAAGATCAAGTACATACTTCCTTTGAGATAGAAAAACCCCACTGCAAGATCTTGCAACTTCAATACCAAGAAAATATTTCAAAGGACCAAGATCTTTGATCTCTTTGGCCAGAGTTGCTTTGAGATTAACTATCTCTTCTCCATTATCCCCTGTTCTCACAATGTCACTAACATAAACAATAAGAATGGTAGTCTTACCTTTTATCTGTTTGACAAATAGAGTATGATCTGCTCGATTCTGCTTGTATCCAAATCTTATCATTGCTTTGTGGAATCTACCAAATCAGGCTCTTGGAGATTGCTTTAAACCATATAAAGCCTTTCGCAACTTACAAACCTTACCCTTGGTGACAGATGAAGCAAAACCAGAGGGTATTTCCATGTATACTTCATCTTCCAAATCACCATGAAGGAATGCATTTTTCACATCCAATTGCTGAATATCCAGTCGAAGTTTGTTGAACATGAGATTATAGTACGAATAGAGTTCATCTTCGCCACAGGAGCAAATGTCTTTTGGTAATCAATTCCATGGGTTTGAGTATACCCTTTTGCAACTAGCCTGGCTTTGAGTCTCTCAACTGTCCCATCTGGCTTTTGTTTAACTATATATACTTATTAGCAACCAACTGGTTTTTTTCCGAAGGATGAGTAACTAGAATGATGTCATGCTGAGAGAGATAAGATGCAAAAGCATTATTATTACTATATTCACGACCATTATCACTATGGACAATTTTGACTTTAGCTTCAAATTGGATATCATTTTATGAAATCCCTGAAAACAATCAAAAACCTCAATTTTGGAACAAAGAAGATAAATCCAAGTGACATGAGAATGACAATCAATAAAGCTAACAAATCATCTATAACCAGAACGGAAAACAACCCAAGAGGGTAGACTGTTAATAGTAGAATAAATAGAACGTTTATGTTTACCCAATTCACATGGTTCACACAAAAACTGAGTTTTATTACATTGGTTAACTAAAGATGGAAATAAAGACTCTAATATGGAAAAAGATGGATGTCCCAAACGTCGATGCAATTGATGGAGAGAAGTCAAGCTGGAGTCAGAAGTAGAGTGAAGAGCCTGAGTAGAGAACATGTTAGACGAGGGAACATCTAAATAATAAAGACCACCAACTGCACTACCACTGCCAATCTTCTGCCCCGTCACCAAGTCCTGAAAAATACAATGAGTTGGGAAGAAAGTTACTGAACAGTGTAAGGATTCATAAAGACGCTGGACAGACAATAAATTTGCAATAAATGAAGGAATATGAATAACAAAAGATAATGTCAATGAAGGAGTACAAACTACAGAACCACTCCCAGAGGTAGAAGAAAAGGAACCATCAGCTACTCGAACCTTATCTTTTCCAGAGCAAGACGTATATGAATTAAAGAGGGTGGAGGACCCGATCATATGCTCGGAAGCACCTGTGTCAGTGATCCAACTTGGGCAAATTGATGAAACATTAAAAGCACAAGAATGTATACTTGACTGGGCATAATTAGAAAAAGTAGATTTGGAATAGAATTTCCGAAAAGCTGAGATTTAATCAGGAGTAAGTGCAGTAGTAGTGTCTGAAGCATTGGATCATCAACAGGAAGTGCTGTAGTAGTCACATAGACCTGAGATTCACGTCCACGACCACTACCAAACTGACCTCCTCGTCCTTTAGGACGTCCATGAAGCTTAAAACAACGATCCCTGGTATGGTTCTTTCCCCCACAGTAATCACATTCGTGGGATTCCTTCTCAACAGGAGATTGAATGGTGGAGTCAAACTTAGGATACAAAACCATGGCTGATCGATCGACAAAATTTTGAACAATCACCCGACGCCTACTTTCCTCTTGTTGGACTCTAGCATGAGCCTCTCACGGTGATGGAAAAGGTGTCTGGCCAATCAACTGTGCTCGAACTTGATTAAATTCTATATTCAAACCGGCGGCCAAGAAATCCACAACTTTATCTTCACCAACAAACTTTTGATAAGCGGCTACATCTTCCAGACATTTGGCTGAAAAACCCCAGTAATGATCAAGCTCCTGCCAAAGTGCATTAATATTTGCAAAATACTATGTCACATACTTCTCCCCTTGACCCAGCTCACGAATTCGTTTACGGATGTCATATGCCTTAGACATATCACCAGAAACAGAGAAAGTTTGAGAGATAGCCTCCAAAAGCTCATATGTCGTGTCTAAGAACATGTAACTACTCATACTAGGTTCCATTAAATTAAAAAACCGTGTTTTCACCATGGAGTTTTCAGATTTCCATTTTTCTCGGGCTACAGCTCCTTGTGTAGGCATGCTTGTTGTACCATATGAAGTGCTGCATACGGTTAGCTTCAATTAACATACGGCATGCTTGAGACCAAGATAGATAATTGTTTCCATCGAACTTAAATGGGCTATAAGAACCAAAGCAGAGTTGAGATGATTTCTAATCAACTGCCCTTTATTTATTTCAGTAGTACCACCACTATTAATGGAACTAGATTCTGCCATGACAAGGTAATAGGAGCAACAAGAATATCCGAGGAAATAACAACAAGGATAATTTAAAGGCTCAAAAAAATGGTAGTGAATTATTCCAGAAAGCAGAGCAGCGCACCAGCAAGGTAATGCACTGTTAGAATTTGAGCCTAATTTAATGGGTCATTAATTAATTTTAATGATTCCATATATTAATGTGTTCTACTCCATGAGTAGATTAAATTAAGTATTTGGAAACTCAAATCCATGGAGTAATGAATAAGATATTAACTCCCAAAGAACACACTTGAAAATGATAAATGATAATAAATACATGTGGGAAAAGCCAAGTCCCACATCGGTTAAGAACTAAACTTTTAATGTGTTTATATACAAGGAAATTGCTCTTGGGTTTGGACCCCAAGGGGCACCCCACTTTTGTGGAAGGGAGAGGACCTAGTCAAGGCTTGGTTCAAACCCACACGCGCGCGCCGCCTTCGCCGACCGACCAGCCGGCCTGACCTGGCTCGTGGTTCGTGGGTCTGGGTCCTTGTATATAATTTTTTAGACAAAATTTATTTAAATTTTTTAATTAAAATTCATTTAATTTTTATTTATTTAGTTCTTATCAAAACTGTGTCGTTTTGATAAACAGTATTTATTATATTATCAAAACTGTGTCGTTTTGAGAAGCGGTATCTGCTGAAAGGGTATCAGTCTGAACGGACGAACCAAAACTACGTCGTTTTATAGCGCCTTTTCTGCTAAGCCTAAAACTACGTGGTTTTGGTTCCGCTAAGGCTAAAACTACGTCGTTTACAGTTCCGAATAGACGCGCCCATTCTGCAAAGGATCAAAACTACGTTGTTTTGACCATCAGATGCCATTACATGCCTTTTCAAAGGCATCCCATGCCTTTTCAAGGGCTAAGTGCCCATCCGAAGGGTCACCACCCCATCCTATAAATAGATAGGAGGGGGCCGCCTTCAAATTCATTCATTCCAAGCATTAATGCAATATCAGTCTAGTTTTTAGTAAGCATTTCATAGTTATTAAAGAGAGAGTTCTGAGAATTTCTTTGGTTCGAGAAGTATACTATTTGGAGTGCTACTATAGTATACGGTGTCATTGTATCCTAGGAGACAAGTGCTATCAACTCTGAGCACCATACGGAGGACATAATTGTCTTAAGGACATAGTACCAAGTACTAGCCTTGACAACAGTTTGAGATAAGTTAATATATATATAGTTTCCATTTTCAGATTACTAACAATCTTAAGACAATTTTTTCTATATATATATATTTGCAAGAAATATGGCTACCGATCTGTAACAGTAATCGGTTCTTCTACACCTGTGATACCAAACATTCCTGTGAACCATGGTGAAAAACCAAAAAAGTTCAATGGAACAGAATTCAAAAGGTGGCAACAAAAGATGTTTTATCTTACTACTTTGAACTTGGCAAGGTTTCTTCGTGAAGATCCCCCTGTGCTCAAAGAAGATGAAACGGATAGGCAAGTGGTTGCTGCAATTGATGCATGGAAACATGCAGACTTTCTATGTCGGAATTACATCCTTAATGGATTGGACAACACATTATACAATGTGTATAGTTCTCTCAAAACTGCAAGAGAATTATGAGATTTCTTGGATAAGAAATATAAAACTGAAGATGCTGGCACGAAGAATTACCATCGATGTGGAAAGATTTTAAGAATTATCTCAAGCATAAACGCAAAGAGATAAAAATCGAAGACTTAATCGTAAGATTAAGGATTGAAGAGGACAATCGTGCTTCTGAAAAGAAATCAGGAAGGACCTTTGTGGAATATAAAACCAATGTGGTGGAACAAGGTCCAAAATTTAAAAAGAGAAAGTTCTCCGACAATGGACCTCAACAGGGAGCAAATAAAAAGTTCCAAGGCAAATGCTTCATTTGTGACAAGCCCGGACATAGGACACAAGATTGTCGAAAACGCAAAGACCAAAACAAAAAGTCTGCACAAGCCAATGTAGCGGAAGTGGATGGACTTCTTCAAGATGTTTCTGAAATGAACCTTTCAGCAGTTGTTTCAGAAGTAAACATGGTTGAGAATCCAAGGGAATGGTGGGTAGATACTGGAGCAACCCGCCATGTGTGTTCTGACAAAAAGATATTCTCCACATATCAAGAAATTGAGAATGGAGAACAATTATACATAGAAAACTCTTCATCATCCAAGGTTGTTGGACAAGGAAAGGTGGTTCTAAAGATGACATATGGCAAGGAACTCACCCTCAACAACGTGCTCCATGTGCCTGATATTAGGAAAAATTTAGTGTCATGATCTCTTCTTAGTCAAAAGGGATTTAAATTAGTCTTTGTATCGAACAAGTTTGTCCTAACTAAAAATAGGATGTATGTGGGTAAGGGATATATGAGCAATGGGCTCTTCAAGATGAATGTAATGACTATTGTACCTTCCAATATTAATAAAATTACATCTTTTGCTTATATGATTGAGTCATCTAATTTATGGCATGGTAGATTAAGACATGTTAATTATAATACTATACGTGGATTAATTAATATGGAATGTTTGCCAAAATGTGAGATTAACTCTAATCATAAATGTGAAATTTGCGTTGAGGCAACACTTCGAAAATCTTCTTTTAAATCAATTGAAAGAAGTACTGAACCTCTTGAATTAATACATACTGATATTTGTGATTTAAAATATATATAAACAAGAGGAAAGAAATACTTTATTACTTTTATAGATGATTGTACAAGATATTGTTATGTTTACTTATTGAGAAGTAAAGATGAGGCTTTGAAAATGTTTATACATTACAAAAATGAGGTTGAGAACCAACTTGATAAAAAGATCAAGATGGTTAGAAGTGATAGAGGTGGAGAATATAAATTTCCTTTTGTGAAAATTTGTTCACAACATGGTATAATATGCCAAACAACTGCACCTTATTCTCCACAACAAAATGGTGTTGCAGAAAGAAAGAATAGAACTTTGAAAGAAATGATGAATGCATTATTATTAAGTTCTGGGTTACCTCAAAATTTGTGGAGGGAAACAATTCTTTCAGCAAACTATATTCTCAACCGAATACCTCAAAAGAAGTCTAATGCTTCACCCTATGAATTATGGAAATGACGTAAGCCGTCTTATAAACACTTAAAAGTGTGGGGGTGTTTAGCAAAGGTAATGGTTCCTCCACCCAAAAAGGTGAAAATAGGACCGAAAACAATAGATTGTATATTCATTGGTTATGCTAATAATAGCAGTGCATATAGATTTTTGGTTAATAAATCAAAAATGGAGGAAATACATGAAAATAGTATTATTGAGTCAAAAGATGCTGAATTCTTTCAAACAGTATTTCCTAATAAAAAGGAACAAGAGCCAAGTTCTAACGAACAAGAAACAAGTTCAAACAAAAGAACTTATGATGCTGTTAATGACAGTGATCATGGATTAGAAGATATTGATGAACCAAGACGTAGTAAACGTGCTAGAACATCAAAATCTTATGGTTCAGATTTTCTAACTTATTTGTTAGAAAATGAGTCTCAAACTTATAAAGAAGTAGTATCGAGTCCTGAAGGTCCATATTGGAAAGAGGCTATAAATAGTGAAGTAGAATCCATTCTGCACAATCATACGTGGAAATTAGTAGATCTTCCACCAGGCTCTAAGCCTCTTGGATATAAGTGGATATTCAAAAAGAAAATGAAAGCAGATGGATCTATTGACAAACATAAAGCAAGACTTGTAATCAAAGGATATAGGCAAAAGGAGGGTTAATAGCCATTGCAACTATATATAATTTAGAGATACATCAAATAGATGTAAAAACAGCTTTCTTGAATGGAGATTTAGAAGAAGAAATCTACATGGAACAATCAGAAGGATTTATTGTTCCAAGATAAGAAAAGAAAGTTTGTCGGCTTGTGAAGTCTCTTTATGGATTAAAACAAGCACCTAAACAATGGCATGAAAAATTTAACAATGCAATGTTGTCAAATGGTTTCAAAATAAATGAGTGACAAATGTGTGTATGTCAAGAACACTGAGAAAGGATATGTTATTATTTGTCTTTATGTAGATGATATGCTCATTATGGGTAGTAATAATGAAATCATTAAAACTACTAAAAGAATGTTAAATAATACATTTGACATGAAAGACATGGGCGTTGCCGATGTAATATTAGGAATTAAAATTTCTAAAATATCGGATGGGTTAGTGTTATCGCAACCACACTATATTGAGAAAATACTCAGGAAATTCAATCAATACGATTGCAATCATGTGGGAACGCCAGTAGATATAAATCTACACTTGTCTTAAAATAAAGGACAGAGCATATCACAATCTGAGTATACACAAATAATTGGAAGCCTTATGTACTTAATGAATTGTACACGTCCTGACATAGCACAAGCTGTCAATAAATTGAGTAGGTTTACAAGCAATCCAGGATAAGATCACTGGACAACAATTATAAGAGTTTTAAGGTATTTAAAATACACTCAGAATTTTGGATTGCACTACTCAAGATATCCAGCAGTACTTGAAGGATACTGTGATGCGAATTAGATATCGGATACAAAAGACTCTAAATCCACAAGTGGTTTTGTGTTTACACTAGGTGGAGGAGCATTATCATGGAAATCTTCTAAACAAACATGCATTGCTCGGTCAACAATGGAATCTGAGTTTATTGCATTGGATAAGGCTGGAGAAGAAGCTGAATGGTTTCGTCACTTTTTAAAAGATATTCCTATGTGGCCTAAACTTGTGCCGCCTATTTGTATCCATTGTGATAGTCAATCAGCAATTGGAAGGGCACAGAGTCACATGTATAATGGTAAGTCTAGACATATTCGTCGTAGACACAATACCATAAAACAATTGCTCTCTAACGGCAGTATGTCTATTAAGTACATAAAGTCGAAAGAAAATATAGCGGATCCGTTGACTAAAAGTTTGACTAGAGAGCAAGTAAAAATAACTTCGAGGAGAATGGGTTTAAAGCCTATAAACAAGGATCTTCATGATGGAAACGCAAACTAGTTGACTGGAGATCCCAAGATCTAGGTTCAAAGGGACAACTAAATTGTGAACGATTCAATCAAATCACTATGAAGAAATTAATTTCTTCTGCTCATTCCTATGATACGAGATAGTGATACCTGCAGCAGTTACAGGATAAGCTATGCTTTTAATAATTCTTAAATCTTGATAAACAAGTGGAGTATAGCAGGATACTCTTATTAAGAATCACCTATGTGAGTGTGAACTGGGCCAATTCTATAAGAAGGATAAGGCTATACTTCTCTAAAGCACTCATAAATCCGGGATTGTTCGGGGCCAAGATGAACAAAATCATGAGAACCAAATAATGTCTGGAAAGATTCTGTGTGAATTACTATTGTCTCGATTTACACAAACGATTGGACAGTTCAAGACATCACGTTCACTGGACAACCAGTAAACCCGATAGTCTTTCACAAGGGAAGATTCAAAGCCAAAAGCTACCTCTCTCGATACAGATGATTTCTAATTCTGTCTCTCTCTCAGAGTCTGCATAACATTTGCATATATAAGGCTGGCAATCAATATCATTCATGTGGGGGATTGTTAGAAGTTGAGCCTAATTTAATGTGGGGGTCATTAATTAATTTTAATGATTCCATATATTAATGTGTTCTACTCCATGAGTAGATTAAATTAAGTATTTGGAAGCTCAAATCCATGGAATAATGAATGAGATATTAACTCCCAAAGATCACACTTGAAAATGATAAATGATAATAAATACATGTGGGAAAAGACAAGTCCCACATCGGTTAAGAACTAAACTTTTAATGTGTTTATATACAAGGAAATTGCTCTTGGGTTTGGGCCCCAAGGGGCACCCTACTTTTGTGGAAGGGAGAGGACCTAGTCAAGGCTTGGTTCGAACCCACACGCGCGCGTCGCCACTGCCGACCGACCGGCCTGACTCTGGATCTGGTTCTGGCTCGGGCTCGGGCTCGGGCTCGGGCTCGGGGTTCGGGGGTCTGGGTACTTGTATTAACTCCCAAAGATCACACTTGGAAATGATAAATGATAATAAATACATGTGAAAAAAGCCAAGTCCCAAATCGGTTAAGAACTAAACTTTTAATGTGTTTACAAGGAAATTGCTCTTGGGTTTGGGCCCCAAGGGGCACCCCACTTTTGTGGAAGGGAGAGGACCTAGTCAAGGCTTGGTTCAAACCCACACGCGCGCCGTCGCCAACCGGCTGGCCTGGCTATGGCTCAGGCTCGTGGGTCTGGGTCCTTGTATATAACTTTTTAGACAATTTATTTAAATTTTTTAATTAAAATTCATTTAAATTTTATTTATTTAGTTTTTATCAAAACTGTGTCGTTTTGATAAACAGTATTTATTATATTATCAAAACTATGTCGTTTTGAGAAAGGGTGTCTGCTAAAAGGGCATCAGTCTGAACGGACGGCCCAAAACTATGTCGTTTTATAGCGCCTTTTCTGCTAAGCCTAAAACTACGTAGTTTTGGTTCTGCTAAGGCTAAAACTACGTCGTTTACAAGTTCCGAATAGACACGCCCATTCTGCAAAGGATCAAAACTACGTCGTTTTGACCAGCAAATGCCATTACATGCCT
Organism: Panax stipuleanatus; assembly: GCA_020205555.1. Lineage (NCBI taxonomy): Eukaryota > Viridiplantae > Streptophyta > Magnoliopsida > Apiales > Araliaceae > Panax > Panax stipuleanatus. Next base: position 97,445,102 of record CM035124.1, on the reverse strand, counting down.
TTTCAAAGGCATCACATGCCTTTTCAAGGGCTAAGTCCCATCCGAAGGGTCACAAACCCATGCTATAAATAGATAGGAGGGGGCAGCCTTCAAATTCATTCATTCCATGCATTATCAGTCTAGTTTTTAGTGAGCATTTCATAGTTATTAAAGAGAGAGAGTTCTGAGCATTTCTTTGGTTCGAGGAGTATACTATTTGGAGTGCTACTATAGTATACGGTGTCATTGTATCCTGGGAGACAAGTGCTATCAACTCTGAGCACCATACGGAGGGCATAATTGTCTTAAGGACATAGTACCAAGTACTAGCCTTGACAACAGTTTGAGATAAGTTAATATATATATAGTTTTCATTTTCAGATTACTAACATGCATAACCCTAGCAAAGGAAGAGCAGTACACTAACCACGGATGCTATTATCAAAGAAAAGCTTAATAAACCTCAATCAAACCCTACAAGACCACTATAGATGGCAAGAGGGGAGAGAGACGATCACCTTGGAAGAGGTTGTGCCGAAAAGGTTCGCCGAAAAAGTCTCACACGCCGGCCAAAGGTGGCGCATGGCATCAGCGATGTGCGAGTGAGGAGGCTCGTGCGATGGTAGGTGAAGAATCTGACACCTTTGTGATGATCGACTGGCACTGGGTAACCCAATTATGACCACAATTTCTTCATATAGATTGGTTCAACTAGTTTTCTAACAAGAAATAAGAATCGAAGCGAAACGGAACTATGTAGGCTCATAATAAGGTCCAGGCTTTGATACCATCTAGAAACTGTTGAAACTGAGAATATGTTATATTCCTTGAATTAATTTCTCTCTATTACATAGGTTTATATATATACACAAGTATCCTAATTACAGTTATGATAATCCCTAAATTACAGTAATGTGTACAAACTGATTATGGAAACTACAATCATGGCTACAACATATCTTCTCACAAAAACTAATTGGAAATAATACTTGAGATATAACTATGCAAGTGTTTAATGACCATAAAGGAAAAGATATGTGTATTTCAACTTTACAAAATATATGTCCAACTTATCCTAGTACTAAAAAAATGAAATAGAAACTAACTTTATATTCAAAATATAAAAGTGTAATCCACATTAAGTTAATTTTATCTTGCACCTATAGTCATATGTATCGTAGTAGATTTAGGAAATCAATTTGCCTTATATTTTAGTTACATTTAAATTATATTATATTTTTCTTTAATTTAAGAGGAATATATTTATTTTTGTTCTAATCATCAACTTATATTAGTGTGTAGCAGAATGTTAAAATAAAATAAATATCAAATTTTGCATCCTTTTTACAAAATTTTATTAATTTATATTTTAATATTTAATATTTAACATTAAAAAAAAGGGAAGGACCAGACCGGCCTAGGCCTAGCCTAACCAGACCACAGCCTAGTGGCCAAGGTCTAGCCTGGCAAGCCTACATCAACGGCCTGGCCTGGTCAAAGCCCAAGGCTTGGCAGGCCCAAGCCAGGCTAGACCAGGCCGGCCTGTTGTGCATGTCTACTTGCATTCCTCTCCGTACAAATACCTTAAAGAATATCAAACACAGCAATTCGCAGTAAAAATTATCATCCTTACTCCTTAAACCTCTAGATCTAATATGGAAAAACTATCAAAAGGAGGAGGCAAACCCAAGCCTCATAAAACAGCACAAATAACAAACTCCACAATCTACTTGCAAATACAAGTATTAAGACATAACTAAATAACGGATCAATGAGGAATAAGAAAGTTAAAAAAATTTAGTTGGAGAGGGATCCAAAGACCAAATCCTCTTGTCTGCGCTAGAAGAAAGAGAACTTGAACTAAGAAAAGTATGGATAGATAAAACATCATTAGATACCCTATCATTAAGGTTTCGAAAAAAGAGTGAGAAATTCAAGATAAACATACTCCTAGTTATAATATAGTGAAACTCAAGAGAGGAGTATTATACAAAGAAAATAAACCAACGAGTCTAGGAAAGGCAAGCTGAACATTCCCAAATTAAGGTTCTGCCCAAAAGCAAGTGAGATTCACATTCCCCAAGCTGTAGGCTTGCAGCTGACCAGTGGTAAAAAAGCATTGAAGCCAAACTAAGCATTAATAAAATCAAGTTTAATTTTCTTTTTCTTCCCTTTTCCCTCACTTCATCCAAATAGAGCATAAATAAAATCAGTTTTGTTTTTCTCCATCCAGCAAGATATACAACTGGAGCAACAATCCTTTTTAATACAGTGACGTTTTTAAGTTCCTAATGAGTAGGTTGCAAATGTGCAGAAAATTAATATCCAAAGGTGATAAATTGCAGGTTCAACAGTAAGTAGAGTGGTGACCAAAACTTTCGCCAAACTTCCAATAAATCTTCAAATCAAAAAGAATAGCGTAATTTGTAGCTTTGTTAGAGAAAATAATGCTTCCCTTATGTGTGTAAACTGTGTGCTTGAAGCTAAACTGAAGTAGTTAATCATTTGAGTAAAATACAATAACACCCCCTCTAGATAACCATAATAACACTCACCTCCCTTCTAGTTTTTTAAGTAACAGTTAGTACCCCTGCAAGTTTTTAGGATTGACTAAATAGATAAAGTTATATATTTACCATTGTATGTTATCAAATTTTAATTCCTACATAATATATATATATATATATATATATATGTTTAATTATCCTCTTTTTAATACAATACATTTTAATTATAGTTTTATTTGTAATTAAGACTATCTCATTTAAATTGTTGGTAACTTATAAAAAAAACTAATTTAGTTTAATTAACATATATTTTTGGATAAGTGATACAAATATTAAAAAATTTAAATTAAATTATTAATGGAGCTATTCTAATCATAGTGATTGAGTATGTTGATAGTTTAGTTTTTGGTGTTTAACAACAAAAAATATTATTTGAATTATTAGTTTCATATTATGCTTTTTATATGTTAAATTTTTTTGAGCATATGTAAAAAATTGGGATGTTTATGATTTTGATTACATTTTTTTAGTATACCATTGGCGTTGTTTTTGTGCAATATTAAATAAAAGAAAATATAATGGTGGGGGCTAATTGCACCCCTTACTTTCCCATTCACAACCCATAGATAACCAAAAAAACCCTAGGCTAATAAACACCCCATGGCGCGACCATTTGCTCAACTCTCTCCTTCCCCACTATTCTTCTCTCTTGCTCTCTGTTTCCTCTCTCCCCCACTACCACCACGTTGTATCAATGGACGACGAGGATTAGAGGAATTAGAGTTGGAATATAAGAGGGATGAAATGGATCTTGGTAGAATTCGTGACAAGAATGAAGATGAAGAAAATTACAAGCATCGTGAGGTGGGAATGTTTAACTCTAAATCATAATTCAATTTGAATGATTTTGACATGCCATAGCACTTTGACAAACATACATCTGTCACATCATATTAAAGATTTTCTTGTATTTCCAAGCATCTTTATGCTAAATCAAAAATTGTTGTTAATCGGTTTTGGGTGCACCACCAAATTCATATATCCATTATTTTTTTGGGTCTTTAGATAAATTAGATATATTTATGTACTGCCATTCCTTGGTTATGTTGATTCGGATTTTGATATGATCCGACTCTATTACTTTAGGCTATCAGAGAAATGAGGGAAAATTACATGAAGAGGCTGGCTATCTTAAGGGGAATGCACAGAAAACAATGGAAAGAGTTTTTGCTCTGTTTCTGTAGTTCTACTGTGTTTAGGGTGCCTTTGGCTTTTTTTGAAAAAATATGAAAAAGAAGGGTACTCAGAATCATATGATTTTTAATGGAGTTTTTTAACTATGGGGTGTGAATGGGAAAATGAGGGGTACAACTAGCCCCCACCAAATATAATAATATTTATTACTACCTCTATCTTGTAAAATATTTTTTCTTTTAATATATTTTTTCTTTTTTTGAGTAACAGCATGTCATTTTTAGTGTAAATAATTATGCTTAAGTGTAACTTATGTTTCGTTTAATATATGAGAAAAATAATTAATATAATTTTTAATACTTTTTTTATATGAATAATAAGATTAGTTTTGTAATAATAAGTTTGTTTTATGTAAATTTTAATTTTTGGAAAAAATAATTATAATTTTATTGCGTTAATTTGTAATTTTATGGGTATTAAAATTTTCCTTTTTAATTACAAAAAAATATACTTGAATATATATCACGTAAAATTTAATCTTTGAGAAATTTAATTAGCAAAAAATGTATGACTTTATTTTCCTGATAAAATGAATATTTATTATTTTTGACATTTATGTTATTTATTGCACAAGTTCATAATTTAATTAATTAGATCAAGTAAAGTAAAAATTATAATATACAAATTTACATTTAGTGGAGAAATTAAACATTATAACTTGAAGGGTGTTTTAGACATTAGATTAAAAATATTTTTGGATATTAGTTGGTCAACCACACTAGGGATAGTGAATGTTACATATTGTAGACTAGATGGGTACTGACGGTTACTTGAAAACTAGTGGGGTGATGAGTGTTATTATGATTATCTGCAGGGGGTGTTGGTGTATTTTACTCTAATCATTTCTGTGATAGCGAGTGTTGAATTTTGGGTATCCAAATGAGGCGCCCATGGAAGGTCCGACCCATTTGGTTTATTAGCCAGCTTGTGATATTGACTAATTCAATTACGTAATTGAGAGTTGGAGAGTTAGAGAGATTTTAGGGAAGTGGTCCAACTACTTCTGCCTATAAGACTCACGTCTCCTCTCCTCAGTTGAAGATGATTACTTCAGTTGGCCCAAAACCCTAGAAGCTTTTATCAGTAACCTCTCCCAATATAGACCACCAAACCCTAACTATTACGAATCGTGGATTTGAGCTCCATTCTCGTATCGTAGTTTGGAGACGTCGTTGGCTTGCCGAGGACAATCAATTGTAGAAAGTTATCCGCACCAAAAGTTCGATCACGCTTCAGAGTTACGAATTTAATTTTTGTTTTTGTGTAAATATGTCTTAACATGGATCATATTTTTCCTTCATTGGAGGGTCCGACCCATTTGGTTTATTAGTCAGCTTGTGATATTGACTAATTCAATTATGTAACTGAGAGTTGGAGAGTTGGAGAGATTGTAGGAAAGTGGTTCAACTACTTCTGCCTATAAGACTCACGTCTCCTCTCCTCAGTTGAAGGTGATTACTTCAATTGGCCCAAAACCCTAAAAGCTTTTATCAATAACCTCTCCCAATACAGACCAAACCCTAACTGTTACAAATCGTGGATTTGAGCTTCATTCTTGTATCGTAGTTTGGAGACGCCGTTGTGTTGCGGAGGACAATCAATTGTAGAAAGTTATCCACACCAAAAGTTCGATCACGCTTCAGAGGTACGAATTTAATTTTTGTTTTTGTGTAAATATGTAATAACATGGATCATATTTTTCCTTCATTGGTGTGTGTCAGAGCATGGTTTATTATCGATCTTGTGTATGCCATGTATGAAGTTTTACACAAAACTCCATTGATGAATGTTTAAAAGTTTGAAAACATAATCAAACAGCCTACTTTGACCAGCCATAACTTTTTATGTGACTATCCGTTTCCTGCGATATTGATATGTATGCGTAGGGGTTAAAATACATTTTTTCCCACTCTACTCGACCCAGGTTTACAAATGCATCACTGGACTGATTTTTTTTCCATTCAACTCACTGTACTATATTTTTTTAACAAAACGTTACAAAATCCGTCCAAACCGGTTGACTTTTTACGGCAAAAAATAAAAAAACTTAATTTTATTCAACTATCCACATGGATTAGCCAGATTCGTCCATGTGGCTGCCATAATGGAATTAAATGATTATATTTTATAAAAACAAATAAAATCAAATTAAACACTTCAAAAACAAATTAGGTTCCCTTCTTCACTTCTATCCACATCACCCCATGGCTGCCGCAATCAATTAAACCGATCATGGTTGTCGACGCCATCCACCATAACAATCAAGTTGCCATCGTCCATAGTCATTGACTCATGATTCATCACTTCCTTTGCTCATAATCTTCTACCTGGGCCGCCACAAATTAGTTCTCTCTTCTTCCATCCACCTCCATGGTTGCCACCATTAACGAGTGCCATGGCCGCGCGCAACAACTATTCATCACTTTCTCCAGTCATCATGTTCTACAATAGTTTGTAAACCAAATTTGAGAAATCTTGATTTTCTCTTTATAGCGATGTATATATCTTGGTGGGTTCACCTATGTTTTTCTTCCCTAACCTCTTTCAAATATTCCCACCATTAGAGAGAGTAATAAAGAAAATTGGGCATTGAATTTTTTCTTGCGATTAGGAGTTTATCTAAGAAAGAATGTGTATTTTTTATAATGTTCATCAGTAAAATTTGGATATTTTGTAATGTTGATAAATGGAATTTGGGTATTTTCTAGTGTTCATCAATTGGAATGGTGGTGGGCGGAGGTTTGTCAATGGTGGACTGGACAATTGATGGGGGAGAATCGGGATGAATGTTAGGTGCCTCCGTTCCAATCTGAGAATGGATGAAGATGAAAATGGAACTAAATCTAAATTAGAAATATATTAATTGTAATCCTGTAACTATAATTTGAGTAATAGTTTAAGTAAATTACTAATTATTAATGTTTATAATAATATTCTCCCTATTTTAAACCGATAAAAATAACTTTATGTTTATAATAAGTTAGATTATCTTTGTTTAATTTAGATTGTTATGTTAATATTTAAAAATAAAAAAAATAATATGAATTCATTAATTTTATATAAATATATTTATAAATATTATACATTAATATATTTTATTATTAATTTATTTAACTAGTTTACTTAATATATTTTATTATTAATTTATTTAATTATTTAATTATTTGTTATGTATATTAGTTTGATTTATATTTTGTTTAACTATTTGTTATAGAATTGAGTATACTTTTATTTAATTAATTATCCAACTCAGATTCTCTTTTTGTCAGCATATCATGCATGTGACACATAGATTTGCCGTTAATATTTTAACAGATTAGACGGTTTTTGAATTTTTGTAAAAAAATTACAGTTCAATGAGTTGACTGTAAAAATTTTCAATTCAGTGATGCATTTGTAAACCGAGGTCGAGTAGAGTGGAAAAAAGTATATTTAACCCGTATGCGTAGTACGCATTGTAAGCTTTACAACGATATATTATAGACTTAAATCGGACTTATATGGATTGAGATATGGCTTCTCAAAGTTTTAGTCGCGAAACGGGTATTCTGAAAATTCTGGATTCTAAAGGTTGAAGGAGAAGTGCAAGTTTTAGTCTCGGACAGAAATATGTGCACTAAACCTCCCTCATGGAAGCTCCCAAAATGGGTTTTGAACATACCATAATAATCAGGAAGTCCAGTCAATCAGAACCAAGTAAGCACCGTCGCGAAAAAAGGGGCCAGAAGGCGGCGCGTGTACGCCAACGTTCGAAAAAGCTAAAAGCAATACGAAGCGTTTTTCTCCGGACGAGGCGAGGCGTAAGCCTCGAGACGAAGCGAGGCGTAAGCCTCTATTTGAAAACATATGTTATTGATAAATATTGAATATATACAAATTTTGGGGTGATGAATAATTTAAAAAAAAAGATTCAATTATCAACACTCGACTCCGTCGAGTTATCAACACAAGAAATATTTTTTTTTGCTCTAGGGACTTAAGTGCAGGAAATACAAAGAAACAGGGGTTGAACTGAAACTTCAGGGGCTGAAATGAAAAAAAATAAAACTGTAGTGACTGCTATGTAAAATTTTAGGGGCTATTTTGAAATTTAGAAAAACTTTTGAGATTAAACTAAAAATTTATAAAGACTATGGGGTACCTAACTGTAATTATTCATAAGATATTTGAAAACCAGCCTTTATAGATCTGATAATAGATCTGATAGATATTAGATAGTATTTCTTTTTGAAGAAGAAAAAACAGAGACGGAAGGAAGAGAGGCGGTCGACAAAAGGAGGAAGAAAGAAGAAGAGGAGGAGGAGGAGGAAGAAGGAGATGTCTCGAAACAGTCTGTAGCTCACGCCTCGCGGCTCCTTGAGGCGAAACGCCTTGAGGGGGACGCCTCAGCCGAAGATGGCGTAAGTTTCGTCGAAGCCCAATATAGCGTCAGCCTCGCCTTGGCCTTCTACCGCCTCGCTATGAGGCGCGCCTCGAGGCGTGCGCCTCGAGCGCTTTTTCGAACATTGGTGTACGCCATGCGCGACTTAGCGGTGCATCACGCAAGCGCGCTATGCGCTGCTCCTGTTAAGGCAGCGCGTGTAACACACGCGCCTGCCCGGTTCACCCGCCTGCCCTTACCCACCCGTTCTGTCTAACCCGTTAACCCTATTTTGTCCCGCGGTTCCTAACCCGGTCATGCAAACTTTATTATTTTTTATTTTTATTTCCAGAAAATGTTTTATTAATTGTTTAATACATGGAAATTAATTTTAAAAAATAGTAATTTTGATTATAAAATTCTGAAAATTTTACAGAAATTAATTATTAGCATATAATTAAAGTTTCTACTGTAATTTTGAATATTAACATATTTGGATAATTTTTGGTAAATTTCCAATCTATTAAGCAATGATTTACTAATTGTTAAAATTATCAAACGTATTAGAAAAATTCCAGGAAAATTACATTACTCTTTTTATGATATTAAGCTACTGTTGTAAATTTTTTGGGATATATTTGGGTATTTGGTTAATTTCTAATTAATTATGCAATGATTAATTAATTGTAATAATTAGCATAATTACGAGAAAAAATCCAGAAAAATACACTAACCTTTTATGATGATAAACTATTTTTGAAATTTTTTTGGAAGCAGATTAATGTGTTTATAGCATACTTGGTATATTAATTGAGTAATATTGCCTATTGTTTAATTCTCTTTATTTATATTTTGAAATATTAATCATTGGTTGTTGGAATTAAATTATCATGCTATAATTACACATATACTCTTGTTCCTAGTGGGAGTAATTTAGGTGGTAGTAATTTAATTAAGTTATTCCCTAAATTACACGTCTTATGCGCTGAAAAATTAAATTTAAATAATTAGGCATTCATACGGATTGTGATTCCAAAGCCTGGCGAAGTCTCCCTTTTGTATTTAAGTCCAATTATTTTTGTTAATTTGGTTCATGCGGCAAAAATGATTAATATACTGTGGTGAACTACTCGAATATCTCTAATAAGGTTCTCCCTCTTTTCTTTTCCCAAAAAGAAAATGGACATGGCTAGGCTGCATCTCTTAACTACTAAATTCGACAGTTATATAAAGAAAGCTGAGCACACCTTTAGAGAACATCTTCAGGTCATATCGGATATGATTGAAACGTTAGGAGCTGTTGGCAACCCTTTGTCAGATGAACAACAAATTCGGGCAGTGATACGCTCATTTCCCGACAATTGGAACAATCTCAAGGTTAACATAGCTCAAAATGAAAACATTAAATCTTTGGAAGATATTTTTCATCACCTTGAGCACTTAGAAGCTTAGCAGCTAGAGGTTGAGCGTTTAAGGACTAAACGCCTAGAAAATGAACGGCTAAAGGCTCAACAAATAGAGATTGTTAATGTTAATGCACCTCAGAAGGTTGCAGAGGCTGGTAAGAAGGACAATGCCAAGTTGATTTGTTACAACTGTGGCACAACAGGACACTTCGCTCGTTACTGCACTGAGCCGAAAAAGGTACTCACTTGTCTTGATCAAGCTATGTGTTTAGTATCTTCCACTGTATTCCTTGCTCCTTCTCTCCATTTGTGAATTGTAGATTCCGGAGTAACGGACCACATAGTGCGTGATCGGACCGGGTTCGTGGAATGTCGTCGAGTTCCAGCTTGCAGAAAAGTGCTAATGGGGAATGACTCCAGTGTTGATGTGCTAGGAATTGGCACTTACAAATTGGAGATGCGAGGATGCTCTGCATTGATTCTTCACGATGTACTCT